>JASAMX010012641.1:0-74591 GCA_030248175.1 Microlaimidae sp. YZB2_3
CTTTAAAGAACGTCACGTGGTTTTTGGTTTTTAAATTGACACATTTGTTATGATAAATATAAAAAGAATAATTTTAGTTTTGCAAGACAAAAAAAAACATTATTTTTCGTAAGCCTAAGCGAAACATACAAATCAAGATAAAAGTCTAAAAAGAAGCCTAAAACTATTGGAAATTTTTTTAGGCAAAAATAGTCTGTCAAAAATAAAAAAAATTTTGGGAGACAATGCCTAAATATTCTTCTTAGATAGATAGATAGATTTTATTCTAGTAAGTATCACAAAATACAGTAGGAAAAAAACAAAAACATGAATCAGTTGGTTACAACATGCACAAATAACCGGTATAACTTTTTAAAATATATCATTATATGTAGGAGTCACGGGGTGACCAGAAAAAAAAGACTAAAGGCTTTTGATAAAAAAAGCTCTTTATTTAGCCTTTTGAGGTAAATTTACATAGGTACTGTTATGTTTTTAAGGATTGTTTAAAAAAAGATATGCTACTCTTTACCTAATTTGAGTTTCATCAAGAGGTGTTCCACAAAACTGATGTATTACTCCGTTAAAAAAGCTATATTTCCTACAATTAACTCTAATATGTTGTGGTTTGATTTTTTTTTGAATGGACCCTTGTGGTGTATCAGTGTTAATATTGAGCTTTAAAACTTTTACAACGCAAAAAAATAGAGTAATTCCCGTGATATATTGCACGAAAATTACGTAATTTAATCCACATGATAACAAAAATTGCATAATGTTAAAAACTACGGTAAATTACGGTAGTTTCGGACGGAGTCGAGTCGGTGGAATTTAGTGTTTGCCAAAAAAATTAATTTAATAATAATTTCCCAATATTGAAATCTATTTAAAAACAAACAAAACTGTATAGTTTGTTTGTCAAAAATATTTAATATGATGATAATAAAAATAAAAAGTGATATTTTAAAGTCGCAATTTTTTTCAAAATACGTAGGCCTAATCGGTTCTCAATAATTAAATAATGGAAATGCCATGTTCAAGGCTCGGGGCCATCCCGCGTGATCAAAGATAAGCCGTAAATATTCGAACCGAAGAGGAAATTAAAACCTGGAAGCTTCCAAACAAACAGCCAAATCAGGAAATTTTGAATCATGAACGAAAACGAAAAATTGAACTTAAAATGCACTGAAATTGCCGAGAACTTACTGAAAGAATAAAAGGGGTAATTTTTGTTGTTTTAATTGATTGTTTCAAAAAAAATCTTCCCTTCAATTTATTTTTTGTGTCAGAAAAAAAATCGATTTAAAATAAAACAAATTATAAAACCTCTTTTTTTTTGGGGGGAGAGGCGGGGCAGAGTACTAAGTAAAAGGGAAATTACCTGACTAATTCTTCAAAATAGTGTCAATTCCCAAAAATATAATGTGTTTGCAATATTTTTTTCTTAATTTTATGTTTAGAAAATACATAAAATTTTTTATGATAAAATTTAGCTTGATTTTAAAATAAAAAAAACAAATATTTTTTAATATTGTAAATTTAAAATGGTATAAATTTTAATTTTGAAAAAACAAAACACATAATCATATATAAAAAAATACGTCTCAAAGTAATGAGTTAATTTTTAGAATTTAGGATAACTAATATCAGCAAAATAAATATTAAATTAACTTTTAAACCCAAAGTATAAAATCGGTCTCAATATCTTTTGGCGGGCTCATGTGATAACGAATTTCTAAATTTTTCTAGATATTTTCAGATTCTTCTTCCAGGTTTTTACAATGTAAGAATATAATTTCGAATTTATTTGGTCGCTTAACAAATCTTTTTTTTTTTTAAAACAACATAAATTGTACATATGAAAAAACAGGTAATTTTGGGCTTAAACTACAGAAAACTTAAATCGAAAAAATAACCTCAAAATTGAAAATTACCGGTTTGGGCAAGTTTTCCGTGCCGTATTTACTTTTTCGATTAGCTCAAATCGGATACGAAATTTTTCCCCACGGGACTTGTACCAACGAGTTTTCATAAAAGCTCAGCGCGGCAAAACGTAACGTATTTTTTAAATTTCATGGGTAGTAAATTCACAACAAAATTCTACGGAAAAATTGACTCACGCAACGGGAAATTTTTCCCTAATACAATTTTTGTAAAGATGCAAAATGCCGGTTTCTTTTTGAAAATAAGGGTTCCAAACTGCACTACATACTCCAGATTGTTGTACATAAGACTTATATGCTCAAGAAAACTATTTTGAGAGTTTGAATTAAAAATGTTTGTAAAAATTAGTGATTGTAACTCTTGCATAGCTTTTTTTTTTGCTGTGATATTTCACAGTGTTTAATAGAATTTCAGGATGGGATATATAAACACCTAGGCTTATGCACCAATTTTCTGTTGTTGAAGCAACTCCAATTACCAAGCTCTATATTTACAAATTAAATTTTTGTCATGATTTCAAATATGAAGAACTTCACATTTATGATCAAATAACTGCAATTGCCAGTCTCGTGACCAGCTGTGTATTCTATCTAAATCTTGCTGAAGTCTAAAGGTTTGAATGTGGTAATCTTTAGATGAAGATTTTAATATTAACTTTATATCATCTGCAAAAAGAGTTTAATTTGTGAGTACTTAACACAATCAATATCATTAATATATAAAAATAATGGGTGGGAAAGAACCCGAAGAAACTGAACTCTTGAAAACTATTTTGGATACTAAACTAATTTCAATTTTCTTGTGCCCAACTAGTTTTATTCTATTTTAAAAAATTTTCTAAAAACAGGATATTTTTCTATAAAAATGCTACATGGATGTAAATTTAAATTAAAAGGCTAAATAAAGAGCTTTTGAAAAAAGTCTTTATTTAGCCTTTTGAGGTAAATTTACATAGGTATGTCACGTTTTATAAGCTAGAAAAATATGGTGTTTTTAGAAAATTTTTAAAATGGATAAAAGAATTTTTAGTTGGGCGGGAAACTAAAGTTGTAATTAATAACTCAGTATCCAAATCATTACCTGTAAAAAGTTCAGTTCTTCAGGGTTCTGTTTTAGGCCCATTTTTATTTTTTATATATATTAATGATATTGTTGATTGTGTTAAGTACTCACAAATTAGACTCTTTGCAGATGATATAAAGTTAATTGTAAAATCTTCATCAAAAGATTACCACATTCAAACCTTAAGACTTCAGCAAGATTTAGATAGAATACACAGCTGGTCACAAGACTGGCAATTGCAGTTATTTGATCATAAATGTGAAGTTCTTCATATTTGAAATCATAGCAAAGAGTTAATTTGTAAATATAAGCTTGGTAATAAAGTACTTGCAACAACAGAATTGGTGCGTGACCTAGGTGTTTATATATCCCATGATATGAAATTCTCTAAACACTGTGAAATCACAGCAAAAAAAGCTATGAGAGTTACAATCACTAATTTTTAGAACATTTAATTCAAACTCTAGAAATAGTTTTCTTAGAGCATATAAGTCTTATGTTAGACCAATCTGGAGTATGCTAGTGCAGTTTGGAACCCTTATTTACAAAAAGAAACCGGCATTTTGCATCTTTACAAAATTGTATTAAATCGGCAAATCCCCATTACATGAGTAAATTTTCCATAAAATATTGTGAATTCTCCATGAAATTAAAAAATACGTTACGTTTCCACACTAAAACTTTTATCAAAAACTTGGTTGGTACAAGTCCCATACGTGTACCAATTATCGATTTGACTAATCAAAAAGTAAAATACGCACGGAAACATCTTTTTACCCCGAATCGAACCGGTAGATTTCAATTTTGAGGTTATTTTTTCGATTTAAGCTTTCTGTAAAAAGTTGTGAGCCCATTTAAGCCCAAAAATTACCTGTTTTTAGTATGTACAATTTATGTTGTTAAAAAAAAGATTTGTTAAGCAACCAAATAAATTCAAAATTATATTCTTACATTGCTAAAAACCTGAAGAATCTGAAAATATCTAAAAAATTTAAAAATTCGTTAGTCACATAGACCACCAAAGATATAAACCAATTTTATATTAGGGTTTAAAAGTTAATTTAATCTTATTTTTGCTAATATTAGTTATCCTAAGCATAAGCTAAACCTAAAAATTAAGCTAAATTGTACTTTGACATATTTTTATATGATTATGTGTTTTTGACGAATTTGCATTTTTTTCAAAATTAAAATTTATCCCATTTTTAAATTTACAATATTAAAAAATATTTTGTTTTTCAAGCCAAAGCAAAGTTTAAAATCAAGCTAAATTTTATCATAAAAAATTTTATGTATTTTCTAAATGTTAAAATTAGAAAAAAATATTGCAAACACATTATATTTTTGGGAATTGACACTATTTTTGGAGAATTCGTCGGGTAACACACTCCTTTTCTTAGTACTTTACATACCACACCTCTTTCCCCAAAAAAAAAGAGGTTTATAACTTGTTTTATTTTAAATCAATTTTTCTGACACAAAAAATAAATTGAAGGAAAATTTTTTGAAACAATCAATTAAAACAACAAAAAATTACCCTTGTTCTTCCATAAGTTCTCGCAATTCCATGCATTTAAGTTCAATTTTTCGTTTTCGTTCATGATTCAAAATTTCCTGATTTGGCTGTTTGTTTATGGAAGCTTCCAGTTTTTTAATTTCCTCTTCAGTTCGATATTGCGCTTTATCTTTGATCACACGAATAGCCCCAAGATTTCTTTGAACGTAACCATTGGTTCCTGACCCTCTGGGGGTGTCAAGACCGATTCCGTTGTACATATCGTTTTTGGTAAAAAAATACAACTTAAAATATCACTTTATTTTTATTATCATCATATTAAATATTTTTGACAAACAAACTATTAGTTTTGTTTTTGTTTTGAATAGATTTCAATATTGGGAAATTATTATTAAATTAATTTTTTTTGGCAAACACTAAATTCCACCGACTCCGACTCCGTCCGAAACTACCGTAATTTACCGTAGTTTTTAACATTATGCAAATTTTGTTAGTGTGGATTAAATTACGTAATTTTCGTGCAATATATCACGGGAATTAGCTATATTTTGCGTTGTAAAAGTTTTTAAAGCTTTCTACAATACTTTTAAAACCTTAACACTGATCACACAAGAGGTCATTCAAAAAAAATCAAACCACAACATATTAGAGTTAATTGTAGGAAATATAGCTTTTTTAACAGAGTAATACATAAGTGGAACTCTCTTGATGAAACTCAAATTAGTAAAAAATCAGCATATCTTTTTAAACAATCCTTAAAAACGTGACATACCTATGTAAATTTACCTCAAAAGGCTAAATAAAGAGCTTTTTTTTATCAAAAGCCTTTAGTCTTTTTTTTTCTAGTAAGCCATGACTCCTACATATAATGATATATTTTTTTTAAAAAAGTTATACCAGTTATTTGTGCATGTTGTAACCCAACTGGGTTGCATGTTTTTGTTTTTTTTTTCCTAACTGTGTTTGTGATACTTACTAGAAATAAAATCTATCTATCTATCTAAGAAAGAATATTTTCGGCATAATATCTTCCGAAATAAATATTTTTTTTTATTTTAGCAGTAAACTATTTGGAATTTCAATAGTTTTAGGCTTCTTTTAGATTTTTATCTTGATTTGTAGGTTTCGCTTAGGCTTAGGAAAAATAATGTTTTTTTTTTGTCTTGAATTTTATTGCAAAATTTTTTAATATAAAACATCTTTTATATTTATCATAACAAATGTGTCAATTTAAAAACCAAAAACCGTGAAATTTAACCCTTAACCAAACCCTATATTCACATAAAAAATCCTTAATCAAACAAATCAAAGCACGAATCTAAATCATGTTTTTGCTCTAGATTGAAAGTTTATCAATAATTGGAAGTTAATAAGTTTCTCGAGATTAATTACTTATATTCCTTTTAAAATTTGGTAATTATATGGTTTTTAAACTTAATTTAATGTTTTTATTGTATAATGCAGTTAAAAATTATTAATTTCTAAAAAAATACACGTAAAAAGAGCTAAATTGACTTAAAAAAACATTCAAATTGGTTCATTTTGTTCAAGATTCTGTTATTTCCACCTAGCCTGCACATCAATATAAAATTTGCAGAAATTTAAGGGGGAGTCGGAGTCGGAGTCGGTGATATTTAGTGTTTGCCTTTTTTTTCTTTTCGAGGCTAAGGCTAACGGTAATTCCCATGGACCATGGACCAACATGGACCATGCCCATAAGGGGTGAAAGACTCACTTTAACAAAACAAAAAAATATAAAGTTGTTAGTTTTAACTTTTAAACGGCTTAGGCTTAGGCTTACACCCACACTAAGCCTATACCTAAGCCTAAGCCTGAGGTGCACTAACAACTTTATATTGTTTTGTATTGCTAATGTGAGTCTTTCACCCCTCATGGGCATGGTCCATGTTGGTCCATAGTGGCAAGCACTAAAAAACACCTACCACACCTACTACACCTACTACACCGACGGACCGACCGAGGGGTGAAAGTCCTCTTGTTACTAAAAATTTCCCTAAGCAACCTAAGCAAAACCTTAAAATCAAGCTAAATTTAATGTTTTGTTTGATTTTGAGGTTTTGCTTAGGTTGCTTAGGTCCGTCGGTGTGGTAGGTGTAGTAGGTGTAGTAGGTGTAGTAGGTATCTTTTAGTGCTTGCCGTCCATAGTCCATGGGAATTGCCGTTAGCCGAAATTTTTAGGCAAGCACTAAAAGACACCTACTACACCTACTACACCGACGGACCTAAGCAACCTAAGCAAAACCTCAAAATTAAACAAAACATTAAATTAAGCTTGATTTTAAGGTTTTGCCTAGGTTGCTTAGGGAAATTTTTAGTAACAAGAGGGGGTTTTACCCCTCGGTCGGTCCGTCGGTGTAGTAGGTGTCTTTTAGTGCTTGCCAATTTTTAGGGTCCGTATAAAAACCCCATGGGCAAATTCCCCATAGGCCAAAATCCCCATAAACGTTACAAAATCCCCATAAGGTGGTGTAAATTCCCCATAAATATAATGCGTTTGCAATATTTTCTTTACATTTTGACGCTTGGAAAATACAACAAAATTTTATTATGATAAAATTTAGCTTGATTTTAGGGTTTTGCTTAGGCTTAGGAAAAAATTAAAACATTTTTAATGCTTTTATGATTAAAACTTTGTTTTTTAACACACTTTAGTTTGCAAACGCATTTCTGATTGTTATGGGGAATTCGCACTACGTTATGGGGAATTTTGCCATGGGGATTTTACACTACTTTTATGGGGATTTTGCACGTCACTAATTTTTATGGCAAGGCTGCAAGGCAAACACTAAATTCCACCGACTTCGACACCGACTCCGAATCCGTCCAAAATCTACGGTGTCCGGTAATTTCGTGTTCTGCATTACGTCTTTCAACGGTGTCCGGAAATTTCGTCTTTTACATGTCGTCTTTCAACATCTCGTCTTCTACATCTCGTCTTTGGAAAACTTCGTCTTTTAAACATCCGTCTTCGGAAAATTCGTTTTTTAAATGCTATTTTGTAAACGTACTTTCAAAAATGCGAGTTTCCACTACAATGATAAAATTTTCTTTGACTTTTGGGTTTTGCTTAGGATTAGGAAAAAAATAAGGTTTTACTCTTCAGTTCAAAAAGCATCATTAAATACAAATTTACCATGATAAAGTTTTGCTTGATTTTTAGGTTTTGCTTAGGCTTAGGTTCTCAGTTTTTTGAATAAATGATTTAATAAAAGTTTATCATGATAAATATTTTGCTTGATTTTTAGCTTTTGCTTAGGTTTAGGTAAAGAAAGGTTTTCAATACATTGTTTTAGTCAAAAAATAGGAGAAAATTGTCTGCTGAAAAGTGCGTTTACAAAATCACATCCAAAAGATGAGTTTTCCGAGGACGGGATGTTTACAAGACGAGTTTTCCGAAGACGAGTTGTGGAAGACGAGATGTTGAAAGACGTATTTTAAAAGACGAATCCGGGAACCCATTCAACATCTCGTCTTCTACATCTCTTCTTCGCAAAACTTGTCTTTTAAACATCTCGCTTTCGGAAAACTCGTCTTTTGGATGCGATTTTGTAAAGGCATTTTCAAAATGACGAGTTTTTTCCAAACAATAAAGTTTTGCTTGATTTTTAGCTTTCGCATAGGCTTAGTAAATAAAGGTTTTTACTCTTTAATTCAAAAGACATATACCGTTATATACAAATTTAACTTGATAAAATTTTCTTTTATTTTTAGGTTTCGCTTAGGCTTAGGTTCTCATTTTTTTAGAAATAACTCAGTTAATAGTAGTTTATCATCGTACAATTTTGCTTGATTTTAGTCCTTTGATTAGTCTTAGAAAAAAAAAAAGATTTTCATTTTAATGTTTTTAGTTTCAAAATACAAAAAAATGTTTTTTTTAAATGTACGTTTACAAAATCGCACTCAAAAGACAAGTTTTCCGAAGACAAGATGTTTAAAAGACGAGCTTTCCGAAGACGAGCTGCAGAAGACGAGATGTTGAAAGACGTAATGTAAAAGACGAAATTTCCGGGATCCAATCTACCATAATTTACCGTACTTTTAAATATTATGGGAAAATCGTCAGACATTAAAGATTAATACCATCAGGGTGAAAATAGCAGGTTGTTCAAGTGATTCTAGGTAAATTTCCAATTTCGCGGAAAATATTTCTTCAGCAGTATTTCCTCAGCATTATTTTTGCTAGAAAAATTTATCTCCGCGGAAAAAATTTCCATGAGGGAATTTTTTCCGTTTTTTTTCGTTTCTCCTATGCAATGGCGAACGCTGGCAGAAAAGTATGAAACTGCAACATTTCTTGGGAAAAATTAATATTTTTTATTATCTATTGTCTAAAATTGTTTTTCCTCAAATTTTTTTATTGCAGAAACAATAAAATAATGTTTTGTATACTAAAGATTTGAACGAATTTTTTTTTATTTTCTTTGTAAATTAAATTATTTTTTAAAATGTTTTATTTTATTTTTCCCAAGAGTAACAGGAAAATATACCTCCGCAAATTTACTTCCGCAGCTTAAATCTGAGCTTACGTTTTCCTAAGCCTAAGCAAAACCTCAAAATCAAGCGAAACTTTTGCCGCGCAGTTATTAGATAAGGTTTAGAATGATTTATATTTTGCTTGGAGAAAAACATTGGTTTGGACTTAGAGAAAAAAGCTTTGGAGGAAAATGTATGGAGGTATTTTCTGTTAGCCAGTATTGTGCATAATATTTTGGCCATATCCGAAAACATTATTTAATTCTATTGGTGAGTGTAAACATGTAAAATCTTGAAAAATACAAAATTCGTTACCATCCAATTTTTTAACATACACAAAGGTAAGTATTATAAAGAAATTGAAAAAAATCAACAACGCCACATTAATTTTGCAGAAAGTTTGAGATTATTTTGATAATATTTCGTTAGAAAAAAATTATATTTTTCTACCTTTAAAAAGTTTTAAAAACTGAACTGATGACAAAAGAACTAAGAACTTTTTTTACTAAAACAATTGCCGCAGCATGTCGAATTTTTCTAAAATTGCTTTTTATTATAATTTTTGATACAAAAAACCCGAAATATGTATAATGTAGGAAATAATCTTCCAAAGAAAATAATGCTGAGGAAATACTCCGCGGAAATTGTTGTTGCGGAAATCTTTATCGGACACCATTCAAGTAATCACTCTTTCTTTGAGAAAATATCACGTGCGGAGAAAAATGTGACGCAACTAAACAACAATTGGGTACATAATCCCTGACAAATTTTTTTAAAAATTTTTGATTGCTCGCGCGTTTATTACTTATTTCTTTCTGAAGAAGAGCGGTTACGCCCTCAATTTCACCCTAGAAGATTTTAGCTTTAGTAGTTTTTCACACTAATGGAAGAAGGCCCCAGAGCTAGCGCCATGTTCCCATTGACACTTTCACTCACTAATCTATCGGTATTTAATACCACATGGGCCGAAGTGTTCTCCAAATGAGAAATAGGTTTGTATGACGTGCCTTGACTCCCTTTTTGTATTTTAAGGGGACACTTTACTTGTGAGCAGCAAGCTAACCCAATTGCGAGAGCGGGAGAGGGATGAAATGGTATGTTGAACCCAGGTTGGGTCAAATTGGCGTTGGGATCTAAAGTCGCAGCAAAGCAAATGTTTTTATGGGATGCTAATTTTACGAGCACTAAAGTGTGTATGTAAGTGTTATAATAGGAAGTTGGTGGTGTGTATGTAATAGCGCTATAACTGTTTATCGCGTGAGAGTTTAGATTTGCTTCATAGGAAAGCAAACCTAGGTGTGTTTTTTGAATTGAAGACTAAAAACCTTATTTTTCTTTTCAAACTTGGGGCGAAACCTAAAAATCAATCAAAAAAACTTTTTCGTTTGGGCGGAAAACTCGTCTTTTTAGAAGTACTTTTATAAAATCACCTCAAAAAGACGATTTTTTGACCTCAGAAACGATATGTTAGGGAAGAGATTTATTAAAAGGGGTGGGCGGAACTTTCTTTTTTTGATTTGTCCTTTCTGAAAGACGAAAATCCGGCACACCATGACACCAGTTCTTTTTAAATATGAGCTTATGTCTGTTAAGGAATAGTACTCTGTTCGCAATTTTACGTTATTCTGCTATGTTTTTTTTAGTTGTTGTGTAAAACACTTCGGAATTTATAATATTTCATGTAAAATGGAAGGTAATCATTTTTTTCGTAACTAAATTATGAGGTATGTTTTTAAACCAAAATGATTGCTGCAAATAAAAACATTTTGAATACTTCGAGTTAGGTATGTATGTAGTTAAAGTGTGTGCTCTGCATACGCTTTTCTATACTCCCATATCAGTTTAACAAATTTAACTTGCGCTTTTACTTTGTTTTAAATTAAAAATTGTTTTTAAAAAAGCAATCTTCTATCAGTGTATTTAACCTTAATTGCTTTGTAAAATAATACCGATAGCACTTTCAGTTGGAAATGTGTTTTTATCATTTGTTGCTAATATTTCTTAACGTGAGCACGATTTTTAACTTTAAATTTGGCTATAAGTCAACTTTTAGAAATATTTAATGATTGATTAGTCATAGACACTAAATAATAGAAAAATGGTTAATTCAATAATATCGCAAAAACCTTTGATACTCTATTGCCCAAAATTGCAACAAAAAAATCTGCTGTAAAAATTGCCGAGTACACATCCTTCTATTTTATTAGTTTAGTTCCGTATGGCTTTGGATTACTTTTGTTTTTGTTTATTATTTACTCCAGTGGCTTGAATCGAAGATACACTGAAGACTGTTTATTAATTTCCTAGATATTTTACACGATCCATTTTTTTCGATCTAAATTTCTAAGGTATTGAGATCTAAATTTTCAAAAGTATTTAGTTTACTTCCGAAACTAGAGCCAATAGTTTTCTTCTATTCATGGAAATGTATGTTTGAAACAAAAACGACTGTTTATTTATTGTTAATACTACTTCAGTTTATTGCAAACCAACTTTTAGTGGAATTTACTACACATAGTGTTACAACTGTTGTTTGTTTATATGCAGCTTGTTTTATAAAAAACTTGTCATTAAGTTTTGAATATAAAACGGAGTAAAAGTTAACCGAAATCTGTTACTTTCATTACTTTAACTAAAACTAAAAGTCACTTTTTACAACACTATCGTCTGTACAAAATTGATGTGCACTAGAGAAAATTTAGGTGAGCATGTCTCGCTTACAAAACGGTTGATGTATACAAAGGTCTTATTATTGAAGTTAAACGTAGTACACTGATAACTGTTATCTAAATTAGTTATTCAGTCAATATCATATTTGTACTAATCACAGTGAAAAAAATCTGTTTAGAGTTTTGTTTTACAGCAAGTTAATTAAATTAAAAATTTATTATTCAGGCGTTTAAAAAAAAATAACCTTTGTTAGAAATTCCATTCTTATCAGCACATCTCATGGTTCATTTATTTAGCTTTTCGTCAGAAATCCCCATTACTTATCATAAACCCTTAACAGATACTTTACTAAGGTTTAAGATAATTTTGTTTTTGGAAATAAATTCTAAATAAAACTCAATTTTCTTCAGTTAGTTTTTAGCTACACCAAAATATATCTTTTCCATAAAGAAGAAGAAAATGTGTATTTTAAGTTCTATTCACAATTTTACCAAGTCATTGCGGTGTTCCCGGGGCCATGTGAAACTTAACACATGGACGGTTAAAAAATAAATAAATTTAAAAAATTAAAAAACAGGAATTAAAAAAATTTTTTTAAAATAAATTGAAAACAAATACTGCAAAACAAGTTTGTAATTAATGTTTTGCTTATAAAACCAGTCATAACTCACGAAATTATTAAGCAATTGTAAAAATTAAACTATTATTTTACTCGTCAAATACTTTAAAATTTAATGATGTATTTAGTTTTAACTATTTCGAAATTTTTGATTTGATTAATAATTTAAAACTTTCTAATAATTCACACAATAGTTTATCAAAAATTATTTTGATATCAACTGGTTTGCAGTTGCTAAGCACGCTAAACGATTGGACTACCGCCTTAAATAAAAAACAAACGGTTCATTGTGCATACATTAATTATGAAAAGCATTCGATACAGTTTGTCACTCAAAATTGATAACAAAATTAAAAGGTTACGGTATTGGTTATGAGTTGTTAAATTGGATTGGAGACTTTTTAAATAATCGCAGGTTAAAAGTGCTGGTAAATGGTTGTTTTTCTGATTATGCTTATGTCAAAAGTGGGGTTCCGCAAGGCAGCGTACTTGGACCTCTGCTCTTCCTTTTGTATATTAACGATCTCCCTGAAAGCCTAACAAATGACTGTACTGCAAAAATGTTTGCAGATGACACTAAAATCTATTGCATTTTTAAATCTTCTGAAACGCAAGGATTTCAAAAATGTCTTGATAGTTTCGATAACTGGAGTAAAACCTGGCAACTCAGAATTTCTATTAAGAAATGTTCTATAATGCAAATTGGTCATGGGAACCTCCCAAATTATAATTTTAACAATATCAAATTACCAGTTTTAGATTTTGTCAAAGATTTGGGTATAACCATATCATCAGACCTTAAGTTTTCTTTGCACTGCAAAAAATTAGCAAAATTGGCTTCAGAACGCATGTCTTTAATATTTAGATCTTTTCAATCCAAAAATCTTAATATTCTGCTTAAAGCGTACACAACCTTCATGCGGCCTTTACTGGAATACGAAACGCCAGTTTGGTCACCATACTTGCGTCAAGACATAAACTGCATTGAACACGTTCAGAAAAAATTTACAAAAATGCTTTTTAATAGGTGTGGTCATCAAAACGTACCATATGCTGACGTACCATATGCTGACGTACGTGCATAACGTACCAACTAAATGTTTGTAATTTAGACAGCCTTGAAAATGGTAGAATTAAAAATGATTTGGTGCTTTGTTACAGGATTTTAAGGGGTCTGGTTGATGTAAATGTAAATAAGTTTTTTACTTTTGACACTGAATCTATAACTCAAAACAATGGTTGGAAGTTAAAAATAACTGAAAAATATATAATAAACGCATGAAAATTTTTTTTTTCTAATAGGGTTGTTGGGGTATGGAACAGTTTTAATAAAAATATAGTTGAGTGTAATAATGTAGCATTGTTTCGAAAAAGACTTGATAAAGTCAACCTTACTGAAATATCCCCTTTCTATATTTAGAAAAAAAGTCATATAACTTCAATATTAACAAACTAAATACTTGTACCTGCTTTATATTGTGCAAATTTTAAACATCTGGATATGTATATTTCTGAAACTTATTAATACATTACATATTACCATGGTTGTATATGTATAGTATGGTTGTATGTATTCTTAAATTTACATGTTTTCTTTTGATTTATTGCTTCTTTTTTTTATTCACTATTAGTGTACCTTATAAATAATTTATGATGTACCTTGTGAATAAATAAATATTATTGTTCTCTAACGAATATAACAAATAAAATGATAGTTAAATTGTAAAATTTAATTTATGATTTCTAGAGTTATGATTAATTTTATATAGTGCTAATGTTAAAGTCAACAAAAAACCAGGATTATTTTATTCCAATTTCTACATTTAAAGTTTTTTTTGGTTAATTGGCAGTTAAGTTTCAACTATGGATTTTTTATACAATTTGAAGAGTAATTTTTTTGTAAGAAGTGTCAAATTTTGACTTTGAGTGCTGAGTTTTGTTTATATATTTTAAAATTAACTCCAAGCAACTTAAGCACTAAACCACAAACTTCATCAGCTAAAACAAAAAAACCTTGCTCTGAGATTATATGAAATAGCAAAAGTCAAAATTTAAGTGTTAAATTTATCAGTATATTAGTAATATAATTTTAACAATAAAAAATGCGGTTATTATTTGGTCGACTTTAACATTAGCGCTGTATACAAATAGTCATAACTCTTTAAATAATCAATTAATTTTGAAGGTTAAAGTATCATTTTATTCGTAATATTCTTTAAAAAACAATAATATTAAAATAATTTTTGATGAACTAATGTGTAAATTATTAGAGAGTTTTAACTTAATAATCAAATAAAAAATATCCTAATAGTTAAACTAAATACAGCATTAAATATTACAATTTTTGACGAGTTCAATAATAGTTTACTTTTTACAATTGCTTTATGGGTTCGTGAGTTATGGCTAGTTTTATAAGCAAAACATTAATTACCAACTTGTTTTGAAGTATTTGTTTTAAATTTATTTAAAGAATTTTTTTCTAAATTCCCCTTTTTAATTTTTTTTAATTCATTTATTTTTTTAACCGTCCATGTGTTGAGTTTCACATGGCCCCGTGAACACTGCTGTGACTTGGTAAAATCATGAATATAAGAAATTTGTGTAAGATAATATGCCACAAGCCAAAAAAAGTTTTATTTCTTCTTTTTTTTTATAAGAGCATCCAAACATTGGAATGGTTCGCCACAATCTATAAATGATTCTAGCAAAAATATATAATAAAAGAAAAATGAGACACTTAGAACCAACAAACAAACAAATATTGTTTTTTACTTAAGCGGCGGTCTTGCGTGCGTAATTAAGAAAATGTTTTTAAGCGCATCATTTTTATAGTTTTCCCATAAGCGGTCTGATATGCGTAATATTTTTTTTTCAATTACGTACCATATTGATTTTTATTTTCGTCAGACGGACAGTGAAATGGCAAAATACAAAAATTACAAAATCATAATACAAACACAAAATATAACAGTTTATCATTAAACAACAGAACATAAAAGAAGGTTTTAGCAAAGAACAGAATTTTTTTAAAACAACCGATAAAAAGTGCATAAATTTTATTCAATTTTTTAAATAACCTGAACGTGACATTTCAATTAAAATAAACCGTTTCGAGAACAAACTTGTTAAATCTAAGTTGTTTCTGTAAAATTTTATTTTATGTCCTAAATAATTGCATTGTTTGCAAATGGTAGTTTTTCCATGTTTATTAAGCCAAAAAATGCTTAAGGCTGGTTCATACTTATAACAAAATGTCTTTTAGACAAAGTCCAAAGGACAACGTGTTTATACTTTTTGTTCTTTGGACTTTTTTCTTTATATTATGTCCTTTGGACTTTGTCCAAAAAACAAATTTTAAGTAGCGGTTATACTTTGTCCAAAGGAAAATGTCCAAAGGACGTTTCGGCTTGTCCAAAAGACGTTTTGGCTTTTCCAAAATTGTCCTTTGGACAAAGTCCAAAGGACTAAAAGGACAAAAATTAACTCTAGATAAGTTAATCCGCGTGATGGCTCTTTTAGGAACTGTAAAGACTCACATTTCACACAATGAATTGATACTAATTGTTAACAATAGTGATTAGTTTTATTAACAAAAGGAGAGCTTATTTTACTGCATTTTTATATGCTTTAGCTGTGTCTGGCAATATGCGATTTACAAATATTTAATAAATAAATAAAATGTTCTAAAAAACTGCTAAAAACATATCGGATAAGCAGTAATTATTATTATTTTTAGTTTGCCAAAATTTATAAGCTATGTTCAAGTCCCATATTATAATGATTGAAATTTAACGTCACATAAAAATTTTAACACATTGCAAAATAGTTCAGAGTATTCCTTAGGCTTATTTTTGGTGGTCTATAAAAGCGAATATTTCTGAAGGATTTTTTACCAAGGACGTCTACTGCTAATAATTCTAATGAATCAAATTCTTTGGGTAAACTTACTCTGCGGCTTTTAATTTCTTTATTTATTAAAATTTCAACTCCTCCGCCAAGTTTTATTTTTCTGTCATAACGGTATATTTTATAAAAAATATTGTTATTAATCAATCTATTAGTAATATTTGAATTTAGCCATGTTTCGCAAAAATTAAACAAGTCCTAAGATTTAGAATTTAGTAAAAAATTTAGTTGGTTGCGATTTTTATCGCTAATTAAACTTTTAACGTTTGCGTATTTACGCTTTAGAGAACCAATTAACTTTTCAGTGTTGCGCGTGTCCCGTTAAGAGTTTAAATCGCTAGATTGGTTGGAACTATGCCGTTTAGATGATTACTGGTTATACACAAATTAAACAATTATCAATTTGCCCTTTTCTTCCTTCACGGAAAAACTTGTGTTGGTCACGCCTTTTTTCCCTAGATCTTCGGTCATTAAAGGAGCGCTGTCACAAATCAAATTCCTATAACGCCCGAACCGGACTGCTCCTTTAATACTGAACCGATTCAGCTGAAATTTAAAAATCTTGTAGCCTTGTAGTGGAGCACTCTAAATACCAAAGTTGAGTTAGGTAGGTTTGGTATTAAAGTTGCAGTCCGGTTCGGGCGTTATAGGAATTTGATTTGTGACAGTACTCCTTTAAGTCTTTACGACGCACATTTGAGTGTTCTTGAGATTTTTTTCTTTGTTCGAGTGGCTGGGAAGCATATTCATATGTTCGATTTTTTTTCAAATCGATCAATCAGGGAGTTTTAAAAGTCATTTTTTAAACTCAATTCATAATTTTGGAGTAATTGCTTTAGCACTATTGTTGTACGTACCCACTGTAAAACAGGGCACTCTATAAAAATGTATTTAATTTGCATGGACCTTCAATCCCCCACAGGTAAGATTTATTTTAATAAATTGGTTTATAAGACACCTTAAAATTAATATTAAAAGTATCTATCTTGTTTTTATGTTAATCGAAAAAAAATTTCTCGTTTGAAAGTTTATTATCGCCTGAAACGAGCTGGAAGCATAAATAAAGCACCAGATAAGCGATATTTGATTTAAGCGTTTGTATTCATCAGTGGAAAAATAATTCAATTTTTCTAATTTATTTTTTTTTGTTTACTAAAGGCATTTAAAAACTGATGTGGGCGTAATCGTTGTTTATAGGCGAATTGCGCTTTTTTAGTGTTTTATTTTTTCTGTTTTGCAGTAGTTTTTTCCAGTTTTCTGTTTAGCTTTGTGAGCTATATTGCAATAACCTTTTAGTATTTCTGTTTATGCCAGTTGCATAGAGGTAGAAAAATAAAAAAATTTCGATTTTTTTTAAATAAATTTATTCTGTCGATTCCTAAAAAACGATTTTGTTTTTAATGATACTATTGTGTCTTTAGCGTTCTTTGTTAATATTTTCTATTGTGCTATTTGGATCCTTGTGTTTACGGCTGCTTGGTTCCTAAATTCTGTTTTTACGGCTCTTTAGTGCCCAGCTCAAAAATTTCATGGCTCTTCTGGTCTGTTACGTTTAAATTAAGATGGTGTTTTCTCTAATTAAAAAATATAGGCTTTTAGTTTAGCGAAAAAATTTTCTGTTATTCAGCCCTACAGTGTCAATGCTCCAGTGTAATGTGGACCCACTTTAATAAGTTTGGTTATTAAAAAAAAAAAACAAAAATAACTTAACAGAATTTTTCATTTTGATTTCCAACAATAAATAGGAACAGTCTATATAAGCGTTATTTAAAAATTTTACTCCGCACTTCACCTTTAAGTAAAACAAATCAAGTAATGTGTAAAAGATATAAAACCATTGTGAAAAAAAATTAAACAGATAAATGGATATTGTGAAAAAATAAACAAAATTTTTAGACAAAGATATATTAAAAATGCAAGTGGTAAAGTAAAAAATAAGACACGCAAAAACGTTAAAAAAATCCGACGTATGATTGAATCACGGTCTTGAATGTGAATAAGATGCCTTTTCCAGTGATTTTTCCGTTCTAAATTGTTTCAAGTCTGATTTCGCAAGAGAGCATACATACTGCGCAACAAAAACTCATACTCAATAAAAATGTTGCCTTTCTTCCATTTTAGCTTTTTTACCCTTTTGTTTTGTTTTATTGTTTTTTCAACATTTTGCTTTAGCTTTTTTATTACACTGATTGGCCTGTTTGTTGTTTTGTTTTTTGTTTGTTCTGTGTTGATTAGAGAGTAGACAAAGTAAAGGTTTAACTCCTTATAATTTTTCTGTTTTAGGCTGCTTTTCACATAAATTAACAAGTACTCAAAAAACGCAGGTTTTCAAACCAATTTTTTTTCTCCTGTTTTTTACGGTAACTTTTGTTTTATCAAATTGGCCAATGTCCCAAAATTTTTGACCAAAATATTTAATCTCATGTGGCAATTGCAGTGTCTTTAATATAAGTTTTACTACACGTACATTTTTGCGTTTTTTTGAACACCAAAGAGCATTAAATAGTAATGTTAATGACTCCTTCCTGTTTTTTCTGTCTTTGAAATTAAAAAAGTGGGCACAACTTTATTTCAATAAGCTTTTGACGCGTAAAAATAGTGTTTTTTTTTTCTTCAATCTTGGCGTAACCTGATTTTTTTAAACTTAATGCTACTGTAATATATGTAAATTAGTTTTACATAATATTATGTAAATTAAAAATATTATGTAAATACATAATATTTTTAATTATAAATGAACGTTACACTAAGATACAAAAACAAATCAGAAAACCGTTAAATTGACTAAATTATATTCTAATTAAATTATTTTTATACTCTAAAAAAAACAATCTAAAAACGTAAATAATTCTAGAAACTTGTACAAACATAAATTAAATATAAAATAACTACAGGTATAAAAATAAAATTAAAAAATATATATATGTAACAATTTTTTTATGATTACAATATGTATGCAAATTACGGGTGTCATTACTACTAAGGTTAAAATGCTTTAGTACTAGTATTAAAGCTATGGCGCGGAAAAAATAAAATTAGCTGGCAAAAACTCAGCAAAACGAATAGGCCCGTCGAAACGTGAGCCAAGATTATTACAGATGAAAAATATATTTCCAGCATTTCCACCAAACCAAAATCATGATCATTTTATAATATTTTTCTTGATTTTGAGACTCAGTTTTTAATTACTCATATTGTCATAAATATAATGATACAAACCAAATCATTTGTGTTGATAATTATGATACCAAATCAAAATATTTGCATTCAAAAAAGCTTTCAAATTTTAGAAAATATTTAAGTATTTTTAAAACAATATTTATATCACAACTTGTCTTTCTTATTGTTGTTTAGTACCAAATCATGTGTACTGGTACTACGGAACGGAGTCAAATTTTTTGTCTTCAATTGTCTACAATTTGTACATTTGTAAAATTGCACATTTTGTACATTTTGAAACCGTGTTTGTGACAGTAAATTTAATTTTGACCTAAACTCATACCCAATATTGGGCTATTGGCCCGGGGGTGATGGTCAATTTAAAATTCCGGAGGGGGTAGGGTGTCAAATATTAAAAATATGGGGGAAGGAGGGCCCCCTAGATTTTTTTCTAGGGAAGGCCTGAAATTTTGAGGCTATGGGGGGTGGACCCAGGGACGTAAGCAGAGGGGGGCGGGGGGGTGGCCGCCACCCCTCGGAACGGTCGGACAGGGGAAAAAATAAGGCTAGTGGCTGGGCGGGGGGGGGGGGCGGGCGCCACCCGAAATGGTCGCCAGATAGTAAAATTTGAGGGTTTTAGAGGCTAAAAATTCAAAATTTTCTAGCGCTTCGCTAATCGCTCGGCGCCAAACTATAAAATAGTTTTAGTACCCAAATTGACCATCAAAAACCAAATTTTTTCCGCTTCGCTTCGCTCAGCAGTCACTTTCTATAGTATACATACATATATCTCGCTATTTATCTTGCCTAATGCTAATGTTATTTCATAGTTAGTACAATATTTTTTATAAGTAATAAGTACTACACAGAAAGCAAAACAAACAATCATATTGGTTGATTTATGTACCTCCCCCCTCCTAATTTTTCCAGCCGCCTATAGCATTGCCTCCGATTTTTTTCATATAGGTAGGTAGGTACCCTAAAAAACATGGAGTCGAGATGCTGCTCATGTGCCTTGGTTTACAATGTGGGTGTAGCTAAGGAAAGGTCTCTAATTACTTTTTTGTGAAATCCAGGCTCTGCCAATGTGTGCTAATGTATAATTTTTAACTAAGAAAATATGTTTTTACCGCTAAAAACATAAGATATAGGTTATTAGGCCAAAAACAGTGTATTATACAGCTTTATCCAGTTTATCCCTGCTTTTTTAACGTTTTCAAAAATTAAGGAAGGCTCCGCCCTCCCCCCCCCGAAATTTTTTTTTGTACTACAATCAGCCCCCCCCCAAAAAATGAAACTCTGGGTACGTCCCTCGGTGGAGCCTACTCTACCCTCCCTCCCTATGCTCATGTATGGTCGCGAGACTGTCGCATTAGAGACCCAAAATATAGATTACTTCTTGTTTTTAAAAACAACAATTAACAAGTTTATTTTTTAAACGTTGATTGACTGAGCGAGCCGTTGACCGAGCCACGACTGCTCAGTGTTAAACTTGGCACTGATCGTCATTACGGCTCTAAGGTTAACACACTGCATCACTCATGCGGAAGGCCTTTTGCGGATTCGCTGCGCTTTTAACGAAAAAATCCGAGAGAGTTAACTAAAGTTCATTTAAAAATAAAATTTTTTGGATTTTTCAGCCATATATGCGTAATGTTTTCCTTCATGCACTATCTCTACCCACATAAACTAACCGGTACAATATTTTTGCTTATGCTGCGAAAGAAATTATTATTGCTTTGTAAAAAAAAATGGTTTTTAGAAAGTGGACTTCCCAGTGCATCCACCAAATTGTATAGCTGGTCATGAACCTGAAATTCCGTATTTGACTGATGTTTTAAGCCTTGAAAATATATCGATATTAAAGGTATGTAACCATAAAATACTCTAATTCGGACCTGTGCACGGTCTGCAAATGCCCCCCCCCCCGCTTTATTGGAGGATTTGCCCCCTCACCTCGCCAAAAAAATAAAACAACTACCCAAAAATCATGACGCCATTTTTTACATATTATGACGCCTTAGGTGTTTTTTATGCCAAATCGACGCCATTGGCGCCTAGAATATCCTGCTGGCGCCTAAAATTTTGGGTCTAGGCGCCAGCCTGGCGCCTAGATTTTTGGCCATGAACGTATTTGTTAACAGTTTTTTTAGTCAGCCAGACAAAAAAGAACACAAAATTTTTAAGGTTTCAGGAGGATTCCCCCCCGCTTTATTGCCCCCCGCCAAAAAATAAAAAAAAATTACCCTAAAATTATGGCGCCATTTTTGACATATGATGACGCCATCATCGTGAATTTTTTGCAGTTTTAGCCTATTTCAATGTATTTTAAGCCATTTTAGACCTATTTTTACCTTATTTTCACCTTTTTTTGTCCCTTTTTTCCTTTTCACTTATTTTTTTCTCTTTTTTTTTCTTTCTCCCCTGCTTGTTCCCCGTTTTATTGCCCCCCCCCCCCCCCCGTTTCAAAAAAGTTGCCCCCCGTGCCCCCCCCGTTTTGGAATCCCCCCAATAAAACCCCGGAGGGGGTAGTGCACAGATCTGTATATATATGATATAATATATATATATATATATATATATAAAAAAGGTGGGCAACGGGGGGCAATAAAACGGGGATTGCAAGCGGGGAAGAAAAAGAAAAAAAAAAGGAAAAAGGAAAAAAGGGACAAAAAACCGAAAATAAGGTAAAAATAGGTATAAAATGGTTTAAAATACATGGAGGATTTGCCCCCCCCCCCCCCGCCAAAAAATGAAAAAGTACCCTAAAAATATGACGCCATTTTTGACCTATGATGACGCCATCATCGTGAATTTTTTGCAGTTTTTCCCGCCTCTCAATGTATTTTAAGCCCCTGACCTTTTTTACCTTATTTCCGCTTTTTTTTGTCCCTTTTTTCCCTTTTCCTTCTTTTTTTCTCTTTTTTTCTCCTTTTTTTATATTTATATATATCCCCCTCTTGCCCCCCCCCCCTCCCCCCCCCCCAAAAAAGCCCCCCGGCCCCCCATATATGTATATATGCCCCCCATATATATATATATATCCCCCCCCGCCCCCAACCCCCCCCCCCCACCCCCCCCCCGACCCGGGGATATGTATATATATATATATATATATATATAATTTAGGTAATAGTTCTAACTAGTTACATTTTTTAATTAAAAAAAACCCATTTAACAGTAAAAATCTAATAACACTCATTATTAAAATTTAATTTTGATTAAAACCTGAAAATAACTTTTGAGAAAATCCTTATTTTGCTTGCAGGGATATTACAAGAATTTTTAAAGTTTTAAAAACAATTTAATTTTTATTTTTAACAGTAAAACTTGAGCCTCGAGCTGTTTGAAACGGAGCTCCGCTTTGCAGAGCTACGGAGCAATTCACGGATCTCTGCCCTACTGTTGTACTAATTGTGTTAGTAATAAAAAAAGCTATACCAGAGATTTTTTTAGTCAAAAAAAAGTTTTTGTAAACTAAAATTTTTCGAAACTTATTAAAAGAACTGTAAATATGCAAATAAAATAATTAAAACACTTAAGCTTAAATAAACTTGAAATCAAATGTTTTAGGAAAGGAGCTCCAACCAAAGCTCCTTCCGCTTTATATGGCAGGAGCTCCAGAGTCCAGAGCATGATGTGGGAGGATAGGAACATCACTAGTCTTTGTTTTCTTGTTAAATTATATAATTCTTCAACAAACTTTTACGCATTTGAAGTTGAGTATTGAGATGGACAAAATGAGTCATTTTTTAAAATCAATTGTACTGCTATATAACACGAAACGTTTGACCACAGAAGCCATTTAAAAATATGCATTTTATAATGAAAAAAGTAATAATATTTGTTTGAACATAGGATAATTTTTATGTTATTGGCACCTAGATTTCTGGGCTAGCGCCCAAAATTTGGAGGCGAGGCGCCAGCTGGCGCCTAGGCGCTGGTAAAAAATATCAGATAACGCCATTATAGCCAATTTTTTGCAGTTTTTAACCTACTTCAATGCCTTTTAAGCCATATAGACCTATTTTTACTTAAATTTATAAGCAATTTTTTAATAATTATTTATTGTTTATATCGAATTACAATTAATTATTATGAATTCGTAAAGCATTGATGGGTACTACTTGATATTTTTTTAATAATTACGCTTTATGGGTTTAGAAATAATCCTTTATTGAAATAACATTTTGTATTCCACATCATCACAATCTCAAATGTTATTCATTATTTCAAGTTATCAAGAGGATAGGTTTAAAAAAGTTCTTTGCATCTGCATTCCAAAATTTATAGTGCATGATTTTTTTTCAAATGCTCCTCACGTCAGTGATTTTGTTTTTTTACTGTAATAATTGTAGAAAAAATTGGTAAAGGGGGTTTAACCGTCCACTCAGAAGTTGTGGGGGGCGGGAAGCATAGGTGTTTTTTGGGGGACAGAGGGGTGCACCCCCTCCCTAGAGCCAAAATTTTGAACCCCCCTTGAAAAAATCCAGGGGGCCCCCTCCTCCCCCACCCCCAAAGCTCGAGAGTGGTCCGGCCTGACGCCCCCTAGCGAGGCTGACCCATTTCCCCCCGCCTCCCGACCAATTTGGAAGTATATTTTTTATTTACAGTCAAAAACACAAAAACATTTATTTTTATTTTTTTTATTTACAGTCAAAAACAGTTTTTTAGTTAAAAACAGTGTTTAAATACACTTTTTAGGCCTAAATAAGCTGTTTTAGTACATAAAATTCAATATTAGACCTAAAAACACTTAAATTATTGAGTTAAAAAAATTTTGTTAAAAAATTGGACCCCCTGACGCCTGACCGACCTCCCCCCTAATTTGAAATCTCGCACCTGGGATCGACCCCCCTAAAAAGCCAGGGGGTCTGGACCCCCCTAAAAAATTTTGGCCTTCCGCCCGGGGGTGGACCCCCCCTAGCGGACCCGACCAAAAACCCCTATGGCGGAAAGAAAAGGTTAACTGTCCATTTTTGGAAAAATGAAGAACAAAATGTAATCAAACTGACTTCTATTCTAACTGCCTCTAAACTTAAGTTTTACCAACCTCTATTAACAATTACAGACAATTAGTCTCGTTTGGTCGATAACTGGGTGCAAGATAAACCAACCAGTAACAGGATCATCATTGTGTAGCTTACACACAATACCAAGCAGATATGCATATTTTTTTAAATTGACGCCCCCGTTTACGAGATATAAAGAACTCAAATGGCATAAAGATTTTAATTTTCAAAAACTTTTCCCTTTACCTTCCCCCAAGCAGCCAATATTTGAGTATAAAATTTTTGGTGTATGATTTAGTGTAAAAAACACATTACATTTAATGTACAGTATATTTAAAAAAACAATACTTTTTTTCTTTTATGTATATGCCTTTTATGTGTAAATAAGTGTAGGCCACTTTCCAGCCTGTAGTTTACCTGACCAAAAACACCTGTTCCTGCTTTCTGCTATAATTAGAATATTTTTATTTTAAGATCTACAATTTTTTTTCATAAAGTTAAAAAAAATAACATCAAAGCAGTTTTTTTCTTCCTCTGTTTGAAAAAATCTGGGTTCGCTAATTCCGTTGTCGAAAAATTGTCCGTTTCGCTGTCGTGATCCACTCAAAATTAAAATCAGTTGTAATTTTGAGATTTCAAATTATTTTTAGTTTTAAAATTCTTTTTTTATTTAAAATTAATCTTAGATTATTTTTTTTCGTATAAACGATATTTTTGTAGTACTATGGTTTTTGGACACTGTATCGCGATTGTCAATATTCTCAGGATAAACGCTGTCAAATTTACGCCGTGAGTCAGCCCGGTAATTTTCGTTTTTTAAGTTATTCTTAATCGCTGATTTTAAAAAAAATGTTTCGACATTTTATTATATTATAACAATATTTTATATTCCTTATTATGTTGAATATTAATCTAATATTATATTCTATATTATTATGTTGAATATAAAAATTAAACGTTGTAGGTGGACATCCTCGAAATTGGCAGTCGGTTTCTTCTGCATGTTTGAAATTAATCAACAGTTTCGAAGAAGCTGTAAGAAAGGAAAATGCAAGAATGCACTTCCAAATAAGTAATTTTTGAAAGTTCTAACTAAGTTTTGTACTTTTATGCGTAAGTTGTATTCAGCCAAAACGTAAAAGTAAAGTCATAGACAGGGAGAATTCCAGATTTAAAAAAAAGGTACACTTTCGACTGCTGTAGGAAATCGAAAATTTTTTGCGGGTATATGTTTAGCGTTCTTAGCACTAACGTGTGGTTTGGTCTGTGTTATTTCGCTGACGAATGAGGTGTTCTGCTACCGCACGCTACTTGCTGTGTTTGTGTTTGCGCAATGTAGCCGTAAGCTATCTGACCCTATAGACATTTATTATAAAAAGTTCAAACCCCCAGGCGGGATACCCAAATACCCGGCGGGATTACTAAAAAGGTGTATAGGTATACTTTGAAGAAGGTGCAGATTTTTAGCTGGTGGGAAGAAAATCAGGACGAGTTGAGGCAGCAAGGATCCACGCCCTCATTTCCAAGGAAGTGAGGGCTTGGATTTGGAGCAATTAAAGTATATTTAGGTTGGAACTTAAATACAATAAGTAGAGCCACTAATTTTGCAGCAATTTAGTTTAATAAAAACCCACTCCAAACCCCAACTAAACCGAATGATTTTTACTTAAAAACCTACGGATTTATATACCCGCAGGATCATAGGTGAGAACGGTTCGAGAAGCTGGGGGGGGGTGGTAACCCGGGGTAAATCGAATTTTCAATTCTAGGAGGGGGGTACCAGGGGGATCCGGACCACCCTCTAGCTTTTTAGGGGGGTCGACCCGGGGTGCAAAATTTTGAAATCTAGAGGGGGTTCAGGTGGGGTACACGTACAGTGTCTAAAGCAAAGCAGTTTTAAACCATAATAACTTTAATAATTGTTCTTTTTATAGGATAATACTACATTTAATTAAATAAAAGCGATATTCTGGTGTAAAAAGGATGTAAAAACATGAATATGTGTTAGAAATTGAATACGTTTTTGGAAGAAAATTTGGTATAAAAAAGTACCTAAAATTTTCCCGAGGGGGGGCAGATTTCAAATTTTAGAGGGGGGTCAGGGGTAAAAAATTCGGAAATTTAAGGGGAAGGGGTCCCCTAGATTTTCGTCTAGGGAGGTCCCAAAATTTCGAAGCTGGGGGGTGGACCCCACCCTGCCCCCTTCCTTCTCACGTATGCGCAGGACGCGCGGTTGTTTTGACTAGAGGCAGAAAGTTAAGCAGACTGAAAGGAATGTAAAAATAATGCGTATTTAACCTTTTGTTAAA
The DNA here is from genome assembly GCA_030248175.1 of Microlaimidae sp. YZB2_3. NCBI lineage: Eukaryota > Metazoa > Nematoda > Chromadorea > Desmodorida > Microlaimidae > Microlaimidae sp. YZB2_3. The sequence goes on from JASAMX010012641.1 coordinate 26,671, forward strand.
GAACAGTTTAAATTAAATAAGTAATAAATTGTAAAATTTACTTAAAATGGGAAAACCCGGGCATTACAGTAGTACTACGACCTTTCAAATTTTAGGGCTAGTGCTGGCAGTTTCGAGATTTTTAGGGTATCTAACCATAAGTGGGTAGCCCGCTGGATTTAGTGGGAACGGGAAAAAAATTTTTTGGGGTATGTGTCTAATACTCTATTGTACGCTTATCAATTAGAGTTTATTTTAAACAAATTTTAAAGCTTTTTCTTTATAATTGCAAGCAAAGGTGTTTTGGGTCAGATCAACCTGGTGTAAAAAATGTTGTGTTTTTTAAATTTGATAAAAATTTGTCTGTTATAAGTTTGTAGAAAGGTGGACCACGTAGGTTTTTTCTAAGGATTTTGAGGCTGTCTTGTGTTTGGATTTTTAGCAAACGTTGAAAAACAGAAAATAATATTTAGTTAAAAAAGTATATACTCTAATAATTGCTGATAACGAATTATAAGACTTTTGTTGTGCGGGGAGATGTCAATACGTTCTAACCTGGCGCAAAAATATGAGTAACCTCTCATAATTTCGCAACTTTGAAATTACACAATTTAAAATTTTTAATTGTAAATTTTAGGGAGCGGAGCAAGGGGAGGATAGACGTGGGCAGGAAAGATAGAGGATACATGGGCAAGTTGGTCCGTAGTGGGGGGGGGTTAAACCCGAAATTACGGGGGCGTTAAAATTCGAGAAACGCAAAATACCCATATCGTTTTTTTTTCTGGAGTGCATTTTACCCATATTGTTTTTCGATTTTTAAGGAAAATTAGGTAAAAAACGCTAATTTTAGGTCAAAAAACCCTTTTTATTGCATTTTTGAGCTTTTTATTGCTTAAAACATTCATTTTGACCTCAAAACTTAAGTTTGGAGGCAGTTTAGAAGTCATTTTAAAGACTTTTTTCCTTCATTTTTCCAAAATTTGGGGGGGTTTAACCTTTTCTTCCCCCCACTTCTGAGAGGGGGGGGGTTAAACCCCCCTTCTCAAAATTTTTTTTGGGGGGGGGGTTAACCCCCCCCCCCCAACCCCCCGTGCCCATGTATAAGGATAGTGTTAGTTTTTTTTTCTATTTTGACACTCTACCCTTCGTACTGAAATTCTAAAATCAACACCTACCACTCGCTAACCAATTTTTTTTAATATAATTATGGTGTATATTACCGAAAGTACAACTGAATAAGTACATGGAAAAATAGTTGTTTTTAGATATGGCCATTGTTAAGCCATGCAGAGATTAAGATAAATCAAATTTATTTATTGTTCAAAATTCTACTCAAAAAAAGGCCAATGTCACGGCTTAATTTTACCTAACTACTGTTTTCATTACCAAAAAAATGTAAAAGAAAGGAAAGGTAGGCAGATATTCATAAAATTTTACCATTATAAAATATAATCAACGAATTAGTTAATAGATTTATATGATTCTTAATTTCTAGATAATGGCGGTGAAAGACCACTAAAAAATACTGAATCAGAGTCTGTTAACGCCGTGAATCAGCCGTCCGCTTCGCTAAAAGCTTCTTCCTTCGATTTGGCAGGGAGCCAAAGAAACGCGATGCTTGTTCCGCGGCACTTGAAATCGTTTGCGTCAAATGGTACGTTGTCTGTCTTCAAAAACAAAACGCTTAATATGATGACAAAAGTTATGGTGTTCACTTTGGTTGCAAAAGGAAATTAACGTTGACTTTGTTCTAGTAGTATACCGTTGTTCATAAGTTTTTATCTAGGTACATTTTGAATTTAAACGTGTGCTCTTAAAAATTTCTAAGTTTTAAAATGAATATAATAATTGATCAAATTTATAAAGTCTACAACGAGTATAGCCACCCCCATAACTGGGCAAGGAGGGGAGTTATGGGTTATACTTATACATAGCCCCCTTTCTTCCCAAAAAAATCTTGAAACTGGTGACATTTCCAAATTTGGAGAAAGAAAAAGGGGAGAAAGAAAAAAAAAGAGAAAAAAAGAAGAAGAAAGAGAAAAAAGAAGGGAATAGGGACAAAAAAAGCGAAAACAAGGTAAAAATAGGTCTAAAATGGCTTAAAATACATTAAAATAAGCTAAAAACTGCAAAAAATTCACGATGACGGCGTCATCATAGGTCAAAAATGGCGTCAAAATTTTAGGGTACTTTTTCATTTTTTGGCAGGGGGCAATAAAACGGGGGGAGCAAATCCTCCAAAAAAGCGGGGTGTGGCATTTCCAGACCGTGCACAGGTCTGTAAAAGTGTGTTTTAACTTCAAAAATTTATAAAAAACGGCATTTAAAATAAATTACTTGTTATATGGGGCATTTTACAAAAATGTAAAATATATTATTGAGACAAAAGTAATAAAAAAACAAAAAAAATTAAAAATTTAAAAAAAATGTTTCATCATTGTTTTTTATTTCTTAAATATTTTTGTGGTTTTGTTAAAAATAATTCCCGAGTTCAAAAACAGAGCCTCCGCCAAGAAAATGTTATGTTTTTGTATCAAAATTGTTGAAATTTTGAAATTGTTCAAATTCAAAATGTTTTTCTGCTCACTATTATTATGTCAAAAGATTAAAATTTTCATCAAATCACTAAACTGTGAAAAATATTTTTCCAAACTGCTTTTCTGGGCTAAAAACTGCGTAGATTTAATAAAAATAGTTTTTGTAGATCTAAAATTGACAAAAAAATTATATTTATAGACTAAAAAGTGAAAATAATGTTTTTCGAACTTTTTATCTCTATGTGAAAATTTTAATAAATACAAAATTATTGCAAAAAAACAACTTTTCTGAGGTAAAAAATTGTGTAGATTCCATTAAAAATGAAATTTTTACTCTAAAAATACTGGAAAAGGCCTAAAATTTTAAATTATCTCTAAATTTTTTTTTTTAAATTCCGAGAAAAAAAACGCTTTTTTTCTATGTGACCATGAAACTTAAAGTAGTTATATGGGTAGAAAAACGTTTGGAGAGCTTGAAAATGTTGTTTTTGTTCAAATAGCTGAAGAATCAAGTGTTTTAGAGCCGATTTTCGGTGTTTTTTTTAGGAAAAAGCTTTGTTTTTGTTTTTTTGGAAAAAGTGACCATAAACACACCCTTTTTTCTAATTTTTTCATTTGTTAGGATATATTTAGGAAAAAAAATCTATGTCAACAGCTGAAAAAACGCCCCAGAAAACCTATAGACATATTTTGAATAAGCTAAAGGCTTTAATAAATTTTTTTTTTGAGGGGGGTGCCAAAAAGTGTGTTTTTTTGTTCACTTTTACCCATTCAAAAATCTAAAAGAAGTCCGGTGGTTTCTGGAAAGATCTTGGAAGGATGCTTAGTTCTTGGTTCACCTAGTTTTTATTTTTACTTTGACATATTTTGAAAACTAGAAATACCCTGCTCCCATAAAACTTTAATTTTATTAAACTAGGGTAACTGATATAAATACCCAAAAATCAGGGAGCCATTTTTACCTATTATCACGCCATTTTTGCAATTTTTTTGCAGTTTTCAGCTTACTTTGATGCATTTTAAGCCATTTTAGACCTGTTTTTACTTCATTTCGCTTGTTTGTCCCTTTTCTTCACCTTTTTTGTGCTTTTTTCTTTTCTTTTTTTCTCTTTCTCCCTTGGTTGTTCCCACCCTTTTAACAAAGTGCCCCCCTTGCCCCTCCCCATATTGGAATTTTTCTCCCCCATAAACCCCCAGCTATACATGGGCATGGACCGGCAAGCTAGAAGGGTGGCTAGCCCTGGTAAGTGCCCCTTTGAAAGCTAGGAGGGGGGTCCGTACCCCCCTAGCTTTTTAGGAGGGGGGTCGACTGGACTAGACCAGTTTGAAATCCGGAGGGGGGGTCAGAGGGGGCCCCGTGTCCAAACAAGTCACATTTATCATTTATTTAAGTTTTTTAGTGCTAAAATATAGAATTTTATATACTAAAATAGGCTATTTATGTATAAAACGAGTACAAAAGTACTGTTTTCTACTACAAAACCGTGTTTGTGACAGTAAATTTTGATTTAAATCTATACCCGAAATTTGGCTCGGAAGGAATAAAAAAAAGACACTTTTTAGGCCTAAATGGGCTATTTTATTATATAAAATTCAATATTAGACCTGAAAACACTTAAATTGCTGATTTAAAAAATTTTGTTGAAAAATCAGACCCCCCTGGACTCCCCCTAAATTTGAAATCTCGTACCCCGGGTAGACCCCCCTTAAAAAATCAGGGGGTCCGAACCCCCTGGACCCTACCCCTAAAAAATTTTGACCTTCCACCCGGGGTGGATCCCCCCTAGCGGACCTGACACCAAAAACATCTATGGTAGGGTGTCAAAATTTAAAAATTTTGGGGGAAGGGTGGGCAGCCTCCTGGATAATGCAGCTTCCTGGATTTGGGGGGTGTACCCGACCCCCAAAATTTGGGGGGACCAAAAAAACTTGGGGTATACCTCAAATACCCAATTTTTAGCGTTTTTAGTACTGGAATCTCCAAGAAACACTTTAGTATTTAACAATAGTCCAGTCTTAGGTTGACATACCTTTCGCCGCCCCCACCCCCAATTTTGAGGGGGTTTAACTTTTTTTAAAACGGGGGGGGGCAAGCAGGAGAGAAAAAAAGAAGGAAAAAGAGAAAAAAACGACAAAAAAGCGAAATTAAGGTAAAAATAGGTCTAAAATGACTTAAAATGCATTGAAATATGCTAAAAACTGCAAAAATTTCGCGATGATGGTGTCATAATAGGTCAAAATTGACGCCATAATTTTAGGGGTTTTTTGTTTTTTGGGCGGGGAGGGGCAAATCCTCCTGGGTTGAATTATTATATGGTTGTGTTACGAAAAAGATATATTAATAAATCTTTTACATAAATTTAAAAAAAATGCACACAATAGTTTATATTGATATTAATTTTAATGCGTTCATGTAATAATTAGTTCATTAAATCAATAATCGTAATGTTAAATCGAACTTTTAGACGCTTTTGGTATTCAGAAAATAGGACCTGAAGGAGACAGTTTTAATGTACGTAAAAACGCGAAAACTGGAAAAGTATCTCCTGGTCTAAATTAGACCTCTTGCCCAATCTTTCTGACCGTTCACTTTCTTGGCAGGAGAAGACACAGTCAAAGCTCGAATGTGGACGTTTTTGAGGGGATTTCTAAACTTTACTGGGCCATCGAAGGTATTTTGCATTTTTCAATAATGTTGAAAATATGAGGCCGAATAAATCGAAATTTTTGAAAAAAAGATTGCGAAACAATTTGCTGTTTTTAGCTTTTAGGCTGAATAATGGGCGATATAGGACTTGGACCTTTAATCTCCAGCCTCAGTACCTCATTGACTGACGTGCTGCGTTACACCATTGCTCGACAGTGTTACATTACAACTCGTATTTATAAGACGTCATATTTCTGAAACATTAACACAGCGGGAGTTGTGACAATAGTATGCGCTAACAAAATGCTTTCGAATCATTTTTGCTCAAATTGTTTTTAAATGGTAGGGTAAGTATATTCGGATTTAGATAATTAAAATTGAGATTTTTTCTTCTTTTTTTTGAGTGCATTGTTTTTTTGTGTTTTTTTTTGGCCTATTTTTCACAAAAAAGTAAAAATGCTATTATTAGGATTATAAGTTATTATACATTTTTGGGCTTTTAACAATAAAAGCAGAACATAAAAATTTAATTTAAACCAGAACATAATTTAAACATAAACATAGATGAACACGGTCAAAAAGCTAGGAGGGGGGTGTTTACCCCGGGTAAATGACATTTCAAAATCTAGGGGGGTCCTACGGGTGGTAGAAACCCCCTAGCTTTGGGTTCGACCCAGGGTGGAAAATTTTGAAACCTAGAGGGGTGTCAGGTGAGGTCCAATTTCTGAAACAAAATACTTTTAAACCATTATATGTTTAATAATAGTTTTTTATAGGATAATACTACATTTTATTGAATAAAAAAGCGATATTTAGGTATAGAAGGGTGTAAAAACATGAATTTGTGTTAAAAATTCACGTTTTTGGAAGGAAATTTAGTATAAAAAAAGTACTTAAAATTTTCACGAGAGGGGAGGGGGGGGGGTTAAATTTTAAAATCTAGAGGGGGGTCCGCAGGGGTAAAAATTTCGAAAATTTGGGGGGAGGGGTGGCCCCTGGATTTTTTTCTAGGGGGGGAGCCAAAATTTCGAGGCTAGGGGGGGGGGGTGGACCCCACCCTACCCCCCCTTGTTCATCTATGAACATAAATAAAAATTTTTAGAGAAAACCAGTGAAAAATGTTCTAGTGGATTGTTCAGTGTTTATCAGATCATATCTTTAAACTTATTTGTTTAATTGAATCCTAAGCCCATCAGCTGCAATCTTGTTTATTTTATTTTTTAATATGTTAGGTGGCTGGTTAATATATTTTGAAAACATTAAAAACTTAGACCCCTTTGTGGCGCAAAACTATTTAAAATTTTTTGTGTAGGAAGGGAATCAGCATTTTTTCCTACTCTCTTTGTAAGGGCGCGTTCACACATGATCCCAGATCTAAACTAAAATTTTTTCATATCCCAGAAACGGCACGTTCACGTCTGACTACTGAGAAAAAACCACGCGCAAGGTTGTTGTTTTGGATTTATTGAAAATAAAGTAACTGACTTTAATTCGGCTAGTCTTAACTTTGGCCACCACACCAGCTGTTATTTTTGCCATGCGCTGAGTTATAAAATAAACTGGCTATAGCTAGATAGGTGACATTTTAGCTAGAAGGTCTATTTAGCCTTACGCAGTTCGTTGCATAAATTTTATGCTGGGCAAAAATAACAATTACGGCTGGCATAAGTTAAGTCAGCCACCCCAATTAAAATAATTTTTTATAACAAAATTTGGGACTTGTTGTATTAAAGTTTTAACGCGCCGTTTCGCTCTGATGATCGTCATCATATTTACTTTAAGCACTTTGTTTTTGAAACACTAATGCAACGGGAGTTGGTACATAAGGCTATTTCGCTGTTTTTCTTTTACGCGACCAAACTGGGCGCACTATTAGTCTTTTAATTTACTTTATAACTCGCATTTGTAGGGCATTATTGTTTTTTTTTTAAAGAGTAAGACAGCAAGGAGTTGTTATTTCAGCTATTTCGCTGCTGGTCTACTATTCCTACTACGAGGACGAGTTGGGCGTGGTGCAGAGGGATCTGGGCGCCGTACTCGGTGCTCTCTTGGACACGCAACGGAGCCTGGACCGCCACGCCCGCCTGAGCGGTTCCTCAACGGACTGCGCCCAGGCATCAACGGTGGGGGCCCAATTGGCCGGAGTCAGACAGGCCTTGGAAGCGGCATTGGGGAGGATAGTCAGCAGGTTCGACGCACATTTGAAGTAAGTGATGTTGAAAGCAAGAAAAAAGATGGGATTCACCTGCACCTCCCCTAACCTCTAAAAAGCCTCTAAAGCAGTTCGGTCGGATTATTCCCAGTAAATCTCGACAAACATCCTCCACTTATTGCCATTTTACCGGTATAGTTTTTTTTCGATGTCCTGTTAAAACACGTTTTTTTAATAAACAAAACAATACTTTTGTACGCTTTTTTTATTTTTAAATAACTTATTATTATTCTATGAAAATTGATATATATTTATTACTCTTACCGGGCCTATCTTTTTCCCTGTAGATCAACCATATTAAAATTTAGAGGAAAGGAGTCTGGTTTTTAAACAAAATTGTTTTGAATTGTTTACTTAAGTTTTTTTGGATTAAGATTAACTGGTTTTTAAACAAAATTGTTTTGAATTGTTTACTTAAGTTCTTTTGGATTAAGATTAAATTTTATTGACCAAAATAAGTTATTTAGATATAAAAAGACCTTTTAAAAAATATAATTTTTTGAGAATTCCAGCAGGGGGTAGGAAAGGGAGTCAAAATAAAAAGACTAATAGTGCGCCCAGCTTGGTCGCGTAAAAAGAAAAACAGCGAAATAGCCTTATGTACCAACTCCCGTTACATTAGTGTTTCAAAAACAAAGTGCTTAAGTAAATATGATGACGATTATCATACCGAAACGGCGCGCTTAAAACTTTAATACAACAAGTCCCAAATTTTGTTATAAAAAAATTATTTTAATTGGGGTGGCTGACTTAAACTTATGCCAGCCGTAATTGTTATTTTTGCCCAGCATAAAACTTTATGCAACGAACTGCGTAAGGCTAAATAGAGCCTTCTAGCTAAAATGTCACCTATCTAGCTATAGCCAGTTTATTTTATAACTCAGCGCATGGCAAAAATAACAGCTGGTGTGGTGGCCAAAGTTAAGACTCAGCCGAATTAAAGTCATGTTACTTTCTCTTTCAATAAATCCAAAACAACAACCTTGCGCGTGGTTTTTTCAAACTAGTTAGATCTGAGCGTGCCGTTTTTTGGGATATGAAAAAGATTTTAGTTCTTCTATCTGGGATCCCCCATTTGTGAATGTGCCTCAACAAAGAGAGTAGGAAAAAATGCTGATTCCCTTCCTACACAAAAAATTTTAAATAGTTTTGCGCCACAAAGGGGTCTAAGTTTTTAATGTTTTTCAAAATATATTAACCAGCCACCTAACATATTAAAAAAATAAAATAAACAAGATTGCAGCTGATGGGCTTAAGGATTCAATTAAACAAATAAGTTTAAAACATACTATTGTTATTAAACAATCCACTTAGAACATTTTTCACTGGTTTTCTCTAAAAATTTTATTTATGTTCAATGTTCATATATGAACAAGGGGGGTAGGGTGGGATCACCCCCCCCCCTAGCCTCGAAATTTTGGCCCCCCTCCCCCCTAGAAAAAAAAAAATTGAGGGGCCACCCCTTCTCTCTGAAGTTCCCAAACTTTTTACCCCTGCCCACCCCCCTAGATTTTTAAATTTTACCCCCCCCCCCCTCTCGTGAAAATTTTAAGTACTTTTTTTAGACTAACAAATTTCCCTTCCAAAAACGTGAATTTTTAACACAAAATTCATGTTTTTACACCCTTCTATACCTAAATATCGCTTTTTTATTCAATAAAATGTAGTATTATCCTATAAAAAACTATTATCTAACATATAATGGTTTAAAAGTATTTTGTTTCAGAAATTGGACCTCACCTGACCCCCCTCTAGGTTTCAAAATTTTTCACCCTGGGTCGAACCCAAAGCTAGGGGGTTTCGTTCGACCCCCCGTAGGACCCCCCTAGATTTTGAAATGTCATTTACCCGGGGTAAACACCCCCCTCCTAGCTTTTTGACCGTGTTCATCAACATGAACATGAACATAAACATAGATATGTTTATGTTTAAATTATGTTCTGGTTTAAATTAAATTTTTATGTTCTGCTTTTATTGTTAAAAGCCCAAAAATGTATAATAACTTATAATCCTAATAATAGCATTTTTACTTTTTTGTGAAAAATAGGCCAAAAAAAAACACAAAAAAACAATGCACTCAAAAAAAAGAAGAAAAAATCTCAATTTCAATCTCAATCTGGAACTCCAAATATAGTTACCCTACCATTTAAAAAACAATTTGAGCAAAAATGATTCGAAGCATTTTGTTAGCGCATACTATTGTCACAACTCCCCCTGTGCTAATAATTCAGAAATATGACGTCTTATAAATACGAGTTGGTAATTCGTAACAATGTCAAGCGATGGTGTAACGCAGTACGTCAGTTAATGAAGTACTGAGGCTGGAGATTACAGGTTCAAGTCCTGTATCGCTCATTTTTCAGCCAAAAAAGCTAAAAACAGCAAATTGTTTCGCAATCTTTCTTTCAAAAACTCGATTTATTCGGCCTCATATTACTGGACGTTACACTATGGAAAAATGCAAAATACCTTCGATGGCCCAAATGTAAAGTTGAGAATCCTCAAAAACGTCCACATTCGAGCTTTGACTGTGTCTTCTCCTGCCAAGAAAGTGAACGGTGAGAAAATTGGGCAAGAGGTCTAATTTAGACCAGGAAGATACTTTTCCAGTTTTCGCGTTTTTACGTACATTAAAACTGTCTCCATTAGGTCCTATTTTCTGAATACCAAAAGCGTCTAAAAGTTCGATTTAACATTACGATTATTGATTTAATGAACTAATTATTACATAAACGCATTAAAATTAATATCAATATAAACTATTGTGTGCATTTTTTTTAAATTTATGTAAAAGATTTATTAATATATCTTTTTCGTAACACAACCATATAATAATTCAACCCAGGAGGATTTGCCCCTCCCCGCCCAAAAAACAAAAAACCCCTAAAATTATTGGTATTCTTGCCAGACCTATATCTCACTATACTTATTATGTGAGATTTTTGCAGTTTTTATAGCATATTTCCAATGCATTTTAAGTCATTTTAGATCTGATTTTTACCTTTATTTCGGTTTTTTGTAGTTTTTTTCCCTTTTTCCTTCTTTTTCTCTCCCCCCTGCTTGCCCCCCCCCCCCCCCCCCCCCCCCCCCGTTTCCCCCCCCCAAAAAAGCGCCTCTTTCCCCCCCCCCCCCCACACCTCTCTTAAACTAAGGTATCCCGGACGACTTTTACCCCCTAAAATCTTGCCCGAGAATTCCAGTACTAAAAACGCTAAAAATTGGGTATTTGAGGTATACCCCAAAAGTTTTTTTGGTCCCCCCAAATTTTGGGGGTCGGGTACACCCCCCAAATCCAGGAGGCTGGATTTATCCAAGAGGCTGCCCACCCTTCCCCCAAAGTCTTTAAATTCCTACACCCTACCATAAGATGTTTTTGGTGTCAGGGTCCGCTAGGGGGGATCCACCCCGGGTGGAAGGTCAAAATTTTTTAGGGGAAAGGTCCAGGGGTAATTTTTGAGCCCCTATCCTTTTTAAAAAGGGGGTCTACCCCGGGTACGAGATTTTAAATTTAAGGGGAGGTCCAGGGGGGTCTGATTTTTCAACAAAGTTTTTTTAGTACCAGCGACTTAAGTTGTTTTCAGGTCTAATATTGAATTTTATAACTAATAAAATAGCCCATTTAGGCCTAAAAACGTTTGTCTTTTTTTTATTCCTTCCGAGCCAAATTTCGGGTATAGATTTAAATCAAAATTTACTGTCACAAACACGGTTTTGAAGAAGAAAACAGTACTTTTTGAACTGGTTTTATACATAAATAGCCTATTTTAGTATATAAAATTCTATATTTTAGCACTAAAAAACTTAATTAAATGATAAATGTGACTTGTTTGGACACCGGGCGCCCTCTGACCCCCCCTCCGGTGTTCACACTGGTGTACTCCAGTCGCCCCCCCTCCGCTAAAAGCTAAGGGGGTACGGACCCCCCTCCTAGCTTTCAGGGGGGCACTTACCAGGGCTAGCCACCCTTCTAGCTTGCCGGTCCATGTCTAATGTATAGCTGGGGGTTTATGGGGAGAAAAATTGCAATATGGGGAGGGGCAAGGGGGGCACTTTGTTAAAAGGGTGGGAACAACCAAGGAAGAAAGAGAAAAAGAAAAAAGAAAAAAAAAGTAGAAAAAAGAAGAAAAAAAGGAACAAAAAAGCGAAATGTAGTAAAAACAGGTCTAAAATGGCTTAAAATGCATCAAAGTAAGCTGAAAAGTCTAAAAAAATTGCAAAAATGGCGTGATAGAGCAGGTAAAAATGGCTCCCTGATTTTTGGGTATTTATATCAGTTACTCTCAAGCTTATTAGATGTGAAAGTTTTATGGGAGCAGGGTATTTCTAGTTTTCAAAATATGTCAAAGTAAAAATAAAACGTAGGTGAACCAAGAACTAAGCATCCTTCCAAGATTTTTCCAGACACCACCGGACTTCTTTTAGATTTTTGAATGGGTAAAAGTGAACAAAAAAACCACACTTTTTGGCACCCCTCTCAAAAAAAAAATTTATTAAAGTCTTTAGCTGATTCAAAAATATGTCTATTATAGGTTCTCCGGGGCGCTTTTTCAGCTGTTGACATAGATTTTTTTTCCTAAATATATCCTAACAAATGAAAAAATTAGAAAAAAGGTGTGTTTATGGTCACTTTTTCCAAAAAAACAAAAACAAAGCTTTTTTCTGAAAAAAAAACACCGAAAATCGGCTCTAAAACACTTGATTCTTCAGCTATTTGAACAAAAACAACATTTTCAAGTTTCCCAAACGATTTTTCTACCCATATAACTACTTTAAGTTTCATGGTCACATAGAAAAAAGTGTTTTTTTTTCTCGGAATTTAAAAAAAAAAATTTAGAAGATAATTTAAAAGTTTAGGCCTTTTCCAAGTATTTTTACAGTAAAAATTTCATTTTTAATGGAATCTACACAATTTTTTACCTCAGAAAAGTTGTTTTTTTGCAATAATTTTGTATTTATTAAAATTTTCACATAGAAGATAAAGTTTTCGAAAAACATTATTTTCACTTTTTAGTCTATAAATATAATTTTTAATTCAATTTTAGATCCTACAAAAACTATTTTTATTAAATCTACGCAGTTTTTACCCCAGAAAAGCAGTTTGGAAAAATATTTTTCACAATTTGTGATTTCATGAAAATTTTAATCTTTTGACATAATAATAATAGTGAGCAGAAAAATATTTTGAATTTGAAGTACTTCAAAAATTTCAACAATTTTGATACAAAAACATAACATTTTTTCCTGGCGGAGGCTCTGTTTTTGAACTCGGGAATTATTTTTAACAAAACCACAAAAATATTTAAGAAATAAAAAACAATGATGAAACATTTTTTTTAAATTTTTAATTTTTTTTGTTTTTTTATTACTTTTGTCTCTAAAATATATTTTACATTTTTGTAAAATGCCCCATATAACAAGTAATTTATTTTAAATGCCGTTTTTTATAAAATTTTCAAAGCTTAAAACACACTTTTACTAAGACCTGTGCACGGTGCTGGAAATGCCACACCCCGCTTTTTTGGAGGATTTGCCCCCCCCTTTTTATTGCATTTTTGAGCTTTTTATTGCTTAAAACTTTCATTTTGACCTCAAAACTTAAGTTTGGAGGCAGTTTAGAAGTCATTTTAAAGACTTTTTTCCCTTCATTTTTCCAAAATTTGGGGGGGTTTAACCTTTTCTTCCCCCCACTTCTGAGATAGGGGGGCAACTTAACCCCCCTCTCAAAATTTTTTTTTCGGGGGGGGGGGGGGTCACCCCCAACCCCCCGTGCCCATGTATAAGGATAGTGTTAGTTTTTTTTTATATTTTGACACTCTACCCTTCGTACTGAAATTCTAAATCAAAACCTACCACTCGCTAACCAATTTTTTTAATATAATTATGGTGTATATTACCGAAAGTACAACTGAATAAGTACATGGAAAAAAGGACGCCTTTTTAGATATGGCCCGGTAAGAGTAATAAATATATATCAATTTTCATAGAATAATAATAAGTTATTTAAAAATAAAAAAAGCGTACAAAAGTATTGTTTTGTTTATTAAAAAAACGTGTTTTAACAGGACATCGAAAAAAACTATACCGGTAAAATGGCAATAAGTGGAGGATGTTTGTCGAGATTTACTGGGAATAATCCGACCGAACTGCTTTAGAGGCTTTTTAGAGGTTAGGGGAGGTGCAGGTGAATCCCATCTTTTTTCTTCCTTTCAACATCACTTACTTCAAATGTGCGTCGAACCTGCTGACTATCCTCCCCAATGCCGCTTCCAAGGCCTGTCTGACTCCGGCCAATTGGGCCCCCACCGTTGATGCCTGGGCGCAGTCCGTTGAGGAACCGCTCAGGCGGGCGTGGCGGTCCAGGCTCCGTTGCGTGTCCAAGAGAGCACCGAGTACGGCGCCCAGATCCCTCTGCACCACGCCCAACTTGTCCTCGTAGTAGGAATAGTAGACCAGCAGCGAAATAGCTGAAATAACAACTCCTTGCTGTCTTACTCTTTAAAAAAACAATAATGCCCTACAAATGCGAGTTATAAAGTAAATTAAAAGACTAATAGTGCGCCCAGCTTGGTCGCGTAAAAGAAAAACAGCGAAATAGCCTTATGTACCAACTCCCGTTACATTAGTGTTTCAAAAACAAAGTGCTTAAATGTATAGGAATAGGACAAACTAAATCACGAAGGGCCCCGTAAACGCCATGGAAGTTGCTCCGCGACAAAAAAACAGGCAAAGAGACACGAAAAACCCAACAACAAAAAAAAAAAAAAAACAAAAAAAAAAAAAAACAAAAAAAAAAAAAAAAAACAAAAGAAACAAGAAATAAAAAAACTTAAATTTTGTAATAAGTATCATCTGGAATTAACATTTCTAGTGTATTTTAGCGCGTTAAATTAAAAATTTTCTCGCCCGGGGAGCATTCTGCCCCCCCGGACCCCCCTGACAAGGGGCTCCGCCCCTTGACCCCGCTGGGGGGCTCTCGCCCCCCAGACCTCCCTTCAGGGTTAGTAGGGCCCCCAGACCGCCCCCCGAAATGAAATCCTGGGCATGCCACTGCAAAAGGGGGGTCTGTCTAACCCCAAATTTTTCCCTTTACCGACCTAAAAGAGGGGTCTAGACCATACATGGGCAAGTTGGTCCGGAGTGGGGGGGGGTTAAACCCCAAATTAGGGGGGGGGGGTTAAAATCCGAGAAACGCAAAATACCCATATCGTTTTTTTTCTGGAGTGCATTTTACCCATATCGTTTTTCGATTTTGAAGGAAAAATAGGTAAAAAACGCTAATTTTAGGACAAAAAGCCCTTTTTATTGCATTTTTGAGCTTTTTATTGCTTAAAACATTCATTTTGACCTCAAAACTTAAGTTTGGAGGCAGTTAGAAGTCATTTTTAAGACATTTTTTTTTCTTCATTTTTCCAAAATTGGGGGGGGTTTACCTTTTGTCCCCCCCCCACTTCTGAGTGGGGGGGGGGTTAAACCCCACTTCTCAGAATTTGGGGGGGTTAACCCCCCCCAACCCCCCCGTGCCCATGTATGGTCTAGACCACCCCTGGCTACGCCCATGTATATATATAATCTCTAATTAAATATAAGATTATGGATTAAAAAGTTTGTGATACTTGACTTTATAATCAATTCCCCCCGGGGGAGAAAATTTTTAATTTAAGGCGCTAAAATACACTTGAAATTTTAATTCCAGATGATACTTATTACAAATTTTAAGGTTTTTTTATACCTATGCATTTAAAACATGTGTTTAAACGTTAATAAAAGCATAATAATGTTTATAGTAGTTTTATTAAACATGTATGCCTTAACTACAAAACGAGATAATCGATTTGAAATCGAAAAACTAAAATAAATTGTCAATTTAAACTATCCGCGTAGCGGGAAAATTTTGGTTTTTTTTTTTGACTATTAATAAGCTTTTGGAAGGCATCAGGAAAGTTTCTGTATTAATATTAAAGAAAAAAATTTTTCTCTCCCAAAATTTAAAAAACTTACGGGTCCCCCCTTACAAAAAAATCCGGCTTCGCCAGATTTCGGGGGTGGCCGCCACCCCCCCGGGCATGCCACTGGGGGGTTTAAAATTTAAAGGTTAGAAGAAGTAGTTTTAAAAACATTTACTGGTACTTTGCATTGCTCAGCTGTAATTCAATGTACTCATTTTTCAGTTGTAATGTTTTGGAAATTGGAAATTTTAAGGTATCAAACTGTGTGTTAAAAATTTTTTCTTTGTTTTATAGACTTATTTTTATTAAATAATAGGAAAAGAATGAAGTATGTGACATAAACAAGGTAATAAACACTCCGCGCAAAGCGCGCAAAATTTTTTTAGTCTTTTTATAACGCTTCAAAATTTTTCTCAAGGAAGCGAATTTGGGGGGGTGTCCCCGGGCACCCCAAATTTAGGGGGAGGGCAGGGACGTAGCCAGCGGGGGGCGGGGGGGGGCCGGCCGCCTCCCCCCCCGAAACGGTCGGACAGGAGGAAAAATAAGGATAGTGGTTGGGCGGGGGGGGCGGCCGCCCCCCCCCCCCGAAATGGTCGCCAGATAGTAAAATTTGGGGGTTTTCAGAGGATAAAAATTCAAAATTTTCTAGCGCCTCGCTAATCGCTCGGCGCCAAACTTTAAAATAATCTTAGTACCCCAATGGACCCCCAAAACCAAAAATTTGTTCCGCTTCGCTTTGCTCAGCGGTCACTTTCTATAGTATACATTATGTACATTATGTATAATACATACATATATACCTCGTTATTTATGTTGCCTGATGCTAATGTTATTTCAAAGTTAGTACAATAATTTAAGTAATAAGTACTACACAGAAAGAAAAACAAACAATCATATTGTTTGATTTATGTACCTCCTCCCTCCTAAATTTTCCTGCCGCCTATAGCATTGGCTCGGATTTTTTCATATAGGTAGGTACCCCAGAAAACATGGAGCCGAGATGCTGCTCATGTGCTTTGGTTTACAATGTGGGTTTAGCCAAGGGGTCTGAAACTAACGTCTCTAAATTCCTTTTTTGTAAAATCCAGGCTCTGCCAATGTGTGCTTATGTAATTTTTAACTAAGAAAACATGTTTTTACCGCTAAAAACATTAGATAATACGTTATTAGGCCAAAAACAGTGTATTATACAGCTTTATCTACGTTTATCTCTGCTTTTTTAACGTTTTCAAAAATTAAGGGGGGGGCTCCGCCTCCGCCCCCCCCCCCCAAAATTTCGGGGGGGGGGGGGGGGCGGAGCCCCCCCGAAATTTTTTTTGTACTAAAATTCGCCCCCCCCCCCAAATGAAACTCTGGCTACGTCCCTGGGGGAGGGGTGTCAGCAAAATTTGAAATTTTGGGGGGTATAACCTCCCCAACCCCCCCTGCCCACCTTTCCCCCCCCTCCCCCCTCGGGAAAATTTTAGGTACCTTTTTTATACTAAATTTTCTTCCAAAAACGTGAATTTTCACCATATATTCATGCTTTTACACCTTTTTTATAAATGAATATGGCTTTTTATTCAATAAAATGTAGTATTATCCTATAAAAAGAACAATTATTAAAGTTATTATGGTTTAAAACTGTTTTGCTTTGGACACCGGACCCCACCTGACCCCCCTCTAGATTTCAAAATTTCGTACCTCGGGTCGACCCCCTAAAATGCTAGGGGGGTCCGGACCCCCTCCTAGAATTCAAAATTCGATTTACCCCGAGTAACCACCCCCCCCCTAGCTTCCCCGACCGTTTTCAACCATGCCTTTAAACCATTAAATATTTAATAATAGTTTTTTATAAGATAATACTACATTTTATTGAATAAAAAGCAAGATTTAGGTATAAAAAGGGTGTAAAAACATGAATTTGTGTTAAAAATTCACGTTTTTGCAATAAAATTTAGTATAAAAAAATACTTAAATTTTTCTCGAGAGGGGAGGGCCCCCCCCCCTTCCCTCTCGATTTCAAAATCTATTTCAAAGGTCAGATTTCAAAATCTAGAGGGGGGTCAGGGGTAAAAAATTTAAAAATTTGGGGGGAGGGGGGATCCCTGGATTTTTTTCTAGGGGGGCCCGCAAAATTTCGAGGCTAGGGGGGGTGGACCCCTCCCTACCCCCCCGTGTTGATCTATAATTAAGTTAAAAAACCTAAAAAAGGTCTTAGTTATGTAAGATATATAAGAGGAAAAATTTAAGTTATATCGATGTTTCATTTTACTTCTTCTGTTTTTAGAGTTTTTAAAACAATAATTGGTACAAATGAATTTTGTTCCAGACCAACCTGAGGTCCACAGTTGATGTAAATTTCCTTAATATCCGGTTTAAGTGGGACAATAGTCAGTTCAGTAAACCCATTGCAGCTTTGTCTGTCAAAATCGATGTCAGAAATTGTAAGAGACTGACTAAAAACTTTAAATTTTCTTTGGGTCTCAATCATAAGTTTCTGTAAAAAATCTTTTTGGAACATCGATGTCATTCTGATGGATTTCAATAATAAAGTACAAGTAACCTGAAATGA
The DNA here is from genome assembly GCA_030248175.1 of Microlaimidae sp. YZB2_3. Classification (NCBI taxonomy): domain Eukaryota; kingdom Metazoa; phylum Nematoda; class Chromadorea; order Desmodorida; family Microlaimidae; species Microlaimidae sp. YZB2_3. The sequence continues at coordinate 44,546 of JASAMX010012641.1, forward strand.
AACCAAAGGATTTAAGGTGTAGAAGATACATACAGGTGCGCTACAAAACCCAAGAATGAGCCTCTAATAATGCTGGATTTTTTTCTCTGTGTAGTTTAACATGTTTCCACGCACTCTATTCTCTATAAGCTTCACCTGTTGTTTTTGCTATTTTTTACGTTTGACGTCGCTATTAGTATTTCTGACTAATACGTCAGGGACCTCCTAACCAGAGGGGGGCCGGAGAGGCGGCACCTCCCCGCCCCTGAAACGGTCGGACAGGGGGAAAAATAAGGATAGCGGTTGGGCGGGCCGCGGTGGCGGCGGCCCCCCTTGCGAAATGGTCTCCAGATAATAAAATTTGGGGGTTTTCAGAGGCTAAAAATTCAAAATTTTTAAGCGCTCTGGATAATCGCTCAGTGCCAAACTATAAAATAGTTTTGATACCACAATTGGCCCCTAAAAACAAAAGATATGTCCACTTCGCGTCGCTCAGCGGTCAAGTTTTATATACGCATATTTCTCGCTATGTATCTTGCTTAATGTTATTAAAAAAAGTACTATAACAATTATAATAATAATAATTAATAAACAATAAGAGTACTACACATCAAGCAAAACAAAAGTCATATTTGGTTGATTTGTGTATATACCTTTTCCCTCCTAAAATTTCCAATAGCATATAGCCTATCCCCAATTTTGGGGGGGTATACTCGATCCTCGATTTTGTGGGGGGGGGGGGGTGTCCCAAAAAAAATTTTTAAACCTCAGTTTTACCGTTTTTAGTACTACTGGGACCCCCCAAATTTTAGGGAGATGTCCGGGGTACACCTAAAGTTTAGGAGAGGGAGGGGGGTTTTGGCTATAATCGGGATTTTTGGAAGGTATCAACCGCCCTGCCCACCTATGGTCTGTATACAGCTTTATCTACATTTATCCCTGGTTTTTCAACCTTTTAAAAAATTAAAGGAGACCTCCGCCCGCCCCCCCCCCGCGAAAATTGATACCCTGGGTCCCTGCTATACCATACGTCTTAGAAAAAAATATGTTCATAAATCAAAACCAGGAATTTTAAAATCATTATAAGTTGATTTAAAACTCTATCTTAATAACACAAAGACTAACGTGCCTTTCAAAAGGTCATTTTTGTGCCATAACGGAATTCATTACTTTAAATTTGACGAAGACAGAAAGAAGACAGAAATTTGCATAAAATTAATTATATGCATTATGCATTCCTGGTAATCCATTGTTGGACGATCAAGTGCTGGCGTTCATATTTCTGGAAACCCATAAAAAATACATTGTGAAGTCGTTTTAGCTATATAAAACAACATTGTTTATTACTTAAAGTGATTAAATATTTCCTAAAGCTTAAATTAAATTTGAAATTTCCAGGGCAAAATTACAAAATACCTTGAATTAATATTGGACCTGTATGTTGAATTTAAAACCCGTTTTTCAGACGTTTTTTGTTCTTGTTGTGACAGACTCTAGAAAATTTTAACGCCAAGCATTTGATCACCGCAGTACACGTTGCATTAAATAAAAAGACGTTAAAACTCTTTACCAAAGTAGTATTAACTCTTAAAAATAAAAAAAACTCTCTTAAAAATATAAAAAAAAGCATTTCAATAAAAAATTTACACAACAACCCAAAATGTTGTTTTAGTAATAAACAAAGATATTTTCTAACAAACCTAAAAATCAAACAATAAAGTTTTGTTTTTAAGACTAAAACTTGTTAATTCTACTAAGCCTCAGGGACGTAACCAGGGGGGGGGCGGGCGGGGGGGGGGGGCGTCAGCCTCCCCCCCGCCCGCGGGCGTTTTCAGAGGCTAAAAATTCAAAATTTTCTAGCGCCTCGCTAATTGCTTGGCGCCAAACTATAAAATAATTTTAGTGCCCCAATTGACCCCCAAAAACCAAAAAATTTTTTCGCTTCGCTTCACTCAGCGGTCACTTTCTATAGTATACATACATATATCTCGCTATTTATCTTGCCTAATGCTAATGTTATTTCAAAGTTAGTACAATATTTTTATAAGTAATAAGTACTACACAGAAAGCAAAACAAACAATCATATTGGTTGATTTATGACCTTCCCTCTCTTAAATTTTCCAGCCGCCTATAGCATTGGCTCAGATTTTTTTCATATATGTAGGTAGGTACCCTAAAAAACATGGAGTCGAGATGCTGCTCATTGCTTTGGTTTACAATGTGGCAGGGATGTAGCCAGAGTTTCATTTTGGGGGGGCGGATTGTAGTACAAAAAAAATTTGGGGGGGGGGAGTTCCCCCTTAATTTTTGAAAACGTTAAAAAAGTAGGGATAAACGTAGATAAAGCTGTATAATACACTATTTTTGGCCTAATAACGTATTATCTAATGTTTTTAGCAGTAAAAACATGTTTGCTTAGTTAAAAATTACATTAGCACACATTGGCAGAGCCTGGATTTCACAAAAAAGAAGTTTGGGTAGGGGTAAAAGCCGGACCACCCGGACAGACTGACGGAAATCAATAAGGTAAAAGCCGGACTGACGGACCATCTAAAAATGCCAATATCTTGAGAAATACGCAAGTTCTACAGAAAATAAACATATTTTTGTCATCCACAGATCAAATGCTTTATGTTTATGTACTTATTCAGGTATTTTGTTCAATATTTAAAAAAATAAAATTTTTTGGGTTTTTTTGACATGGGTATTTTTGTCACAATTACCGTAACCCTTTAAGACAATAGAAAAGAGGCGTGAAACAAGGAATATCACACTTATATGCTGTTATTTAAAAAATAAAAATGTTTTAATAGTAGCATATAAAATAAAATGTAAAAAATTGAATCTTATTAACTGATACTTACGTTTTTGGGAATTTTAATGAATTAGAGTAAAACATATAGATTGGTAAAATATTACCCATGCGGGAAAAAGTAGGTTTCTTATTTTGTCTTAGGGAATTAATATTAATATTATTGGAATCAAAAAAACATTTTGTTTTTCAAAGTTGTAGTATGGTAAAAAAACAAATTAATTTTATTAATATCATGTTTTGAACTTTTTTTAAATAGTTTTCGACAAGTAAATAAATAGTAAAAAAGAAGAAGAAAAGTAGGCTTAAAGTTTCAAATATTTTTTTTTATTTTGAACTACTTTATAAGGTTTAAAACTTAATAAGTAATTTTTGTGTTCGTAAAAAGTAAATTTTAGAACGCATTGTATTATTCGTACGACCGACTGGCTGTTTGTATTTCAATTTAATTTTTTCCACGACACCGGTCTGCTTTAAAAAACGACTGGTATTAAAATAATGCTTTTTGATAAGTTTGAAATAAATACTTAGTAAATAAATTATAGCTAAAAACTTAACAAATTTAGAAATATGAAAAAATTTAAATGGTATTTTTTAGTTTTGTTACTCGGTGTAATGAAAAATTTGTATCCATGGCAACACGACTTATTGTGTTGATGCAATATTGATTCTGTCTGTACATAATATTGTCGGCTATTAAACTACTTTAAAACTGTTTAACGATCAAATTAAAAAAATCTTTATCATAGTTTTAAAATAATTCATGCAAACAATTCATTGTTCGCTTAAGTTTTTTTTTTGTTCTGGATTGCCTGTTTGTTGCTTTTATTGTGAATTATAGATGAATTCAAAGGTAGTGTGTGAGCTTAATTCACAGCAGTCGAACTTTTAACGAATCGAGAGTTAATTTTCAATAAATTAAAATGCATAAATTTATAGATTTAAAATGATTATAAATATAATTCGGAATAATTTTTGACTACAAAATGGCCTCTGCATAATATAAGCAAGTAAAGCATTTAATATAATTCATTTACAATCTGAATTTTAATACAATTTTAAATGCATTGCCTGGTATTTTTTTTATTCAAATGCGCGGGAAAGTTATAGTCAACCAAATTGAAACCATGGACAAAAGATCCCACTGTTTTAAGGTGTATTTAGAAACCATAAAATAACTATTTATTTAATGATTTTTATAAGCGCAAACAGATTGTATTATATTAAAATATAACTAATTACTTAAAACAAATAATTTAGAAATAATAATGCTCTTTAAAATACGGAAAATAGACCATTCAAAAATTCGACCATGCGAACTAAAAATCCGGAAGATTTTATTTTTTTCAATATGGAAAACCAACTTTTAAAACCTAATACATATTTTGAAGAATGCCATAGATAAGCATCAATTTAATGTGTTTACTTCATAATTTTATGCAGTATTTATCGAGATATTTGCATTTTCAGACGGTCCGTCAGTCCGGCTTTTACCCCTTCGATTTCCGTCCGTCCGTCCGGGTGGTCCGGCTTTTACCCCTACCCATTTCAGTTCCTCAGGGTTTTGTTTTAGGTCCATTTTTATTTTTGGTATACATTAATGATATTGTTGATTGTGTTAAGTTCTCACAAATTAGACTCTTTGCAGATGATGTAAAGTTGTTTGTAAAATCTTCATCTAAAGATTACCACATTCAAACCTTGAGACTTCAGCAAGATTTAGATAAAATACAGAGCTGGTCACAAGACTGGCAATTGCAGTTATCTAATCACAAATGTGAAGTTCTTCATATTCGAAATCATAGCAAAGAGTTAATTTGTAAATATAAGCTTGGTAATAATGTACTTGCAACTACAGAATTGGTGCGTGACCTAGGTGTTGATATATCCCATGATATGAAATTCTCTAAACACTGTGAAATCACAGCAAAAAAAAGCTATGAGAGTGACATAACTAATTTTTAGAACATTCAATTCAAACTCTAGAAATAATTTTCTCAGAGCATATAAGTCCTATGTTAGACCAATTCTGGAGTATGCTAGTGCAGTTTGGAACCCTTATTTACAAAAGGATATAAACATTTTAAAAAAAGTGCAACAAAATTTTACTAGACGTTTGTTTTATAAATGCAAGTTGTTACCTGTTGGTTATGAACATAGACTGGATTACCTAGGTTTAGAAAAATTAAAGGATCGAAGAGACGAAATTGATTTATATGAGTGCTTTAAAATTATACATTGCTTAAACAATTCGCAAGCCAATGATTTTTTTAAGTTTAACCTGCAGCCCACCCGTGGTCATCCATTTAAATTGGCAATTGAAGACTGCCGAATTAATGCAAGGAAATTTTCTTTTGCAAATAGGGTGGTTACACCTTGGAACAATCTACTCCCATCTCAAGTAGGGTAACTGACTTAAATTCGGCCAGCCTTAATTTCGGCCACCGGCTGTAATTTTTGCCACGCGCAAAGTTGTGGAATGAACTGCGTATGACTAGTTAGATCGTTATGTCAGCTATCTAGCCATACGCAGTTCATTGCATAACTATGCGCATAGCAAAAATAACAACCGGTGGCCGAAATTAAGGCTGGCCGAATTTAAGTCAGTTACCCTAACTGTCTATTCTTTGGATGCATTCAAGAAAAGTTTTAAAACTGACTTAAATAAGCGCTCTTTTTGAGCCTTTAATGTCATATCAGATAGCTATGTTCATTAATAATTAGTTACAATTGTAATTCATATTGGCGGCAATTAAGTCGCAGATTTGATGTTGTTGATGAAAAAAAAAGGAAAAAAATAGATAGAAAAAAAAATAATAAAATACATGCCCATAAGAGAGAACTTCATGAAATCAATTGCATGAAGCCAATTTACATGGATTGATCTCTATCTCAAGATATTTCTTTTCGGTTCATGGAACTTACCTCTGGTAGGAGAGGAACTTACCTCCGATGACCTTTGGTAGGAGAGAAACTTACCTCTGATGAACTCCAAAAAGTCGGAACTTACCTTCGTTACCTCCGCTAGGGAGGAACTTACCTCCGTTACCTCCGATAGGGAGGAACTTACATCCGATTGCCTTTCTTTTAACCAACCGATGGAAAAAAGGAACATCGAGTGGAGGCATTTGACATTATATTTGTGATATTTTAATAAAATGTTCAAAACACTACATAATAAGTCATTTGTTTTTGACACTACTAATAAGAATTAAAACAAGCATACTATTTTCAATTTTAATTTAATGTACTTTTCCAGTTTACGAGTTGAAATAATAAATTCCTTATACGCAAAAAATTATATCATATAATTTTTTTTTCTTTTTAGTTACACCAATTTGTATATATGTACATATAAATAATAAAAAATCAAAAAGCCTTTAAATATTCTAAATACGAAGTGCATTTATTATTTAATAAGGATTTAATCTTGGAGTAACCACGTTGAACAAAACTGGAGTTCTACCGCCCACTAGCATAAACAATTATAGTTTATTTAAACAATAAATTAAACATTTAAATTAATAAAAAAATAAATTAAACACTAGTACCATTATTTTTTTTAAACTCATAAAAAATTGTTTTTTTTTATGCTTGCAAAGATTGCCTATTGTTTTTGTTTTTTATTTTCTCATTGTTTTACCACGTAAAAATCTCCTACAGATTAAATTCTTTTTTACCGGAACGGGAGACGAGGGTACTGGACACGAGAGTACTGGACACGAGAGTACTGGACACGAGGGTACTGGACACGAGGGTACTGGGCACGAAGATACGGGCTTCAAAAAATTGGGTTCACCACAACCTCGCAGCAAAATCGATTTATTATGCAAGGGGGGACACGGGGGTACTGGACACGAGGGTACTGGACACGAGGGTACTGGACACGAGGGTACTGGACACGAGGGTACTGGACACGAGGTATTGACGAGCAAAAACATAATCCTCCCGCATGAATCGGAATAAACTTATTGCATAACAGAGTTTGTTTTATACTTAAAGATTATTTAGTTTGTTTATATTCCCTAAAATAGAGTAGACTAAAAAGGCAAGAAGTTATTTTTTATATTGATAGTATTGAAATCTATTTTTGCAGAAGTAATTTTTTTCAAAAATTCTTTCAAACAAATTATTTCAATCAGGAGTCGATGAAAAAAGTCTAAATAAAAAAAATTATAGCAAACAAACTGTGCGATTCGCTTTGTATTTTCATACGAGTATAATATGTTTTAGAAAAAAAAACAGTATTTAAATAACTTCTTGGTGTTCCCATTCCTCTCATGATTGTTGGATATTAATTCTTTAGTTTTTTTTTTCAAAAAAAAAAGGTTTTAAGCTTTAGAGCTTTGGTGTAAGCTTCAAACGCATTATTAATGTTTTTTATTAAAAAGCCATTGTATAAATTGTGTGTAAAATGACCTTTAAAAATTTCGTTCAATTATGGTATGATGTTTTTTTAAACAATTTACGAAGCTTTTTATTATTAAATTGCATTATATTTAAGCAATCAATAATGGACTTATGTAATGTTTAATTGTCTACACATTCAAACCATTAAAATTTAGTTCAGATCATTCAGTTTACAAAATTTACATATTTGTGGCAAACGTATTTTTTCTTAGCTCAGTACCCTCTTGTCCAGTACTTTTGTGTCCAGTAGCCTCGTGTCCAGTACCCTCGTGTCCATTTTCTCGTGTCGTAGAATCGTTTTTTACAGATAAATTTTTTTGTAATTATTTTAAAAAATTTATTTTAATCCGCACAAAAATCGGCGATCGTTTTTTGTTTTGTAATGGTTTTAAAATTTTTTTTGTTTTGTTTTGTTTTGTAATGCAATGATTATATTTGTTTGATCAGAATTTATTTTGTATTTGCACCTAAATAGGGTAGTGCATTTAATTTCGGCACTTTTGCGTTTTTCTAATGTAACTTTTTACTGTATGGCTCGATTTTCATGTTTTATAGCTCATTTTAAAGCTTTTACAATACCGCGTTGTGTTATAAAAGTTTCACTGTACGAAAATTGTTTTTTTATTTAATTAAATTAGTTTTTAAAAAAATGAAAAATTGCCGAAATTAAATGTATGCATTTAATTTCGGCACTTTACAAACAATCGATTGTTTCTCAGTCAAAAAATCATCATTTTCAGAAATTTAAAAACCCATTATTATCTCCAGACAGTTTTCTTTAATTTAAGCTTTTACTTGTTGTTCAACGTGTAACTAGCAAAAAGTTACAGCTAAAATGCCAAATGGTATTAAAATGAGCAAATTCGGGAAAAAAGTGCATTTAATTTCGGCACTTTTTAAAAGAACCCTCTTAATCGAGTTTAAGTGCAGTGCTATGACCCCTACACATTGCAACGTTGTTTTTTAACTATTTACAACTACAATTTAACACCCGACCACTTAATTCAACCCGTTTTTACCTACAGCTATATATGTGCCGAAATTACACTATTTTATTTTATAACGATTGCTCACCACAGACGCAAGGTAGAACCACGGGGACTAAAAATTCGGAAAATAGACTAAATTTTACTCGGACAGTTTAATTTTTAAACCAATTTATTGTGTAATTATGAAATGCCCATGTTCTAAAAACGAGTAGCAATATTATTTTTTATAAATCACACAATTTCGCATGAAAATATCATAACATAACAAATAAAAAACTCACGACAGTCATCTACATATAATTAGCTCTCATTTGAGCTATCAAACGTCGTATTCCGTCCAAGATTACTAAAGATATAATCCAAAATCAAAAATGCCCAATTTGGAAAAGTGCCGAAATTAAATGCACTACCCTAAAATAGTTTTAATCTACTAATATTTGCAACTTTAAAATGTTTTAGCCTATTTATTTATATCATAAATTGTCACAATTAAATGACCTTTCAATAAAGTTTCACAATAGAGGGTTGAGAAAACAAACGAGTTAATCCAAAACAATAGACAAAGAAAAAGGAATAAAAAAGGAGGCTGATTTCCGGCAGTACGTTTTGAGGTTACGCGGCTATCGGAGGTAAGTTCTTACTTGCGCGACAGAGGGAGAAAAATTGGACGTAAGTTCCGGGGTTTTTTTTCGGCGGCGGTAAGTTCCTCTACCCTTTTTTTACTTTCAACGTAGGGCATTATTCAAGAACACACCATTTACCTAAAATAATTATAATTTATTATTATAATAAAATTTATAAACTCATAAGCCCATTATGATAAAACTCAGGAGCAACCTTTACAATGGACTTAACAGCTTAGTTTTCACAATTTATTAGCAAAATTTTATGAATGGACACAGAAGTGGCAACTTACTCTACTGTTGCCATGAATAAGTCCAATGTTTTCTCTGTTGGTAATTTAAAAATTCCAGAACAAACATATTATTTACGAAATCATTTGTGTTACTGGTAAATAGTATAAAAGATTTAGGTATCAGTATTACAAACGACTTAAAATTTTTTAAGCACTGTTCTCAAATTTCAAGTGTCGCTTACTACAGAACTTCGTTAATTTTGCGATATTTTAATACTGACAATCCATTCGCTGCGTTGCTTCGTTAATGGTTCGCATAGCTTCGTTAATGAATCGTGGATATCAAGTTTATGTTAGGCCTATATTTGAGTCAAATAGAGAATTTAATGTTTAATTATCAAAAACAGAGAATTCAATGTTTATCGAAGGGATCGACAGCAGCGACGAGGAGGTGGTGTATACAATGCCTGTCCCAAGCCAGGATAAAGAAGGAGGGTTACAGAGGAACTTGTGGCAGTTTCCCTGTAAATTTTTTCTACGCGGGATGCCTGCAGCCAGCATTACTTCATCGATAATGTCGTCGTTAAACGGCTAGGAGAAAAGCGTGACGGAAGTCCCTGCACTACGATTGCTGACAAGTCTGTCGCAGTTCTGCCGCTCCTAATGAAGATCATGGATCCGAAGGATAATTGGAACAGTTTCCTAGCAGCCAAAGGAACAGTGAAGAAAAGACTTAACCGAAGCAAAAACCTCTGTCACACGAGCAAACAAAAGAAGGAGGTGGTGTAGTTCTATTAAATTAAAAATTTTTTTTAAGGAGAAATTGATAAAAAGTATGATGCAATAGAACTAGTAGCGGTTGACATTTTTCTAAAGAATTCATTTAAACTGAGATTCATTGGTATTTATAGAGAACCTAGTACTAGCAAAGAAAAAGATAATTTAATATTTGAGCTGATTAGGAACTTAACAGAAAATTTTGTATGAACCATTGTTTTAACTGGAGATTTTATTCTGCCGGGGGTGGATTGGTCTTCAGGTAAAATAATTTCAAACACACAAAATGAAAATAATTGGTTTGAGTTTTTTATTGAGCTAGGTATGTATCACCTTGTTTCAGAACCAACTCGTGAGAATAATTATCTGGATCTTTTGTTCATAAATGATTGAGAAATTTTTAATAATGTGACTGTTGCGCCCAGTTTTTCACAATCAGACCATGACACTATTTTATCTGAAATTAATTTTAAAATATTTGACAGTCCTTAAAATAAAATTCAAAACTACATACCTGATTTTTTAAAAGCAGATTATGACTTGCTAAGTTTGTACTTATCTACAATCAACTGGAAGATTTTATTTGAGGAATGTGGCACAGTAGAGAATGCTTGGGAAAACTTCAAGCATATATTGTTGTTAAGAAATAATAGACATGTCCCTGGAAAAAAATTATTTACAAATAAGAAAAAATTATACAATATCCAATACATATAAAAAAATCTACAAAATCAAAAGAAAAAACTCTGGCACAAGTGTAATATTGATGCAAAATCAAGATCAGAGTACAAAAAAATTTAAATATATTAATTGATTTATAATTTATAATAATTATAATTAAAAAAACGTTCAAAATTTCAACTAACTCTAAAAAACCAGCTGTATTATAAGTAGTAATTATTATTACCTGTGCAGCTGATATTTTTTAGTCCTTTTTTTAAGAATTAAATTTTGTTTGAATTAAAATAAACTGTTTTTAAAAGTGGTATTGGTGTAATTCTGTATATTAATATTTATGTCCTATATTATTATGTTAAAATAACATTTTTATTTGGCCTAATAAACTTTATTATTAAACGATGTTGTTGATTGTGTTAAGTACTCACAATTTAGGCTCTTTGCAGATGATATAAAGTTGTTTGCAAAATTTTCATCTAAAGACTACAACATTCAAACCTTAAGACTTCAAGATTTTAGAAAAAGCAAGAAGAAGCAAGAGGTAAGAAGCAAGTAATTTTGCGCCGCAATATTTGCTTTTATATAAAGACCTTTGTACTACAATTATATAAGCTTATTTGATTCATTTTGCATTATTTATTCAAATTATTTTTAGTTTTTTGGTCCGTTTAGTTTATTGTAATTAAAGGAACACTGTCACAACTCAAACTTCTCTAAGGCCCTAAATGTACTACTCTTTTAATACAAAACCTTAATTTTAATCTACCGCAAATTAAATATTTTGGCTTCTCCAACCGACCAATTCTACAAAATTTATAAATTTTAATTTAATCGGTTCTGTAACAAAGGAGTTGTATGATCCGGGCGTTATAGAAATTTGATTTCTGTTATTACTCCTTTAAAAACCAAGCAATAAATTTGGAAATACTTTTCTATTTTATTTTTTCGGAAAGTTATAATAATATTACGAAACTCCAATATTTTATTTATGCAACATTTTTATTATTATCGCATCCAAATACACACAAGACAAAAACTATAATATAAAACATAAAAACGTTAATAAAATATTTTTTGCATTTAATTTGCTTTTATGCTTTTATACTTTTTTACTACTACTGCTCTATTTTAACTTTTAATCCTACCAAAGATTTATTTCATAAAACATTGCGTTTTTTTACTAATATTGGAGGACTTTCACGAAAAAAACTCCTATATCACTCAGAACGGGGTTCTTCCTTTTATAAAAAGGGTCTGATTTGAATTTTCTATTTTAGCTTTTTAATACCAAGTCCACAACATTTCCAAGCTTCAGCCTGAACTGCTGAGTATTAAAGTGAAGTTTTATATTCGGGCGATTTGGAAATTTTATTCGTGAAAGTACTCATTTAACTTATTTTCTTTTAATTTATAAATTACAGTCTGTTCGCGGTGAATATTAAGCCTGGGGCCGACGCATAAGAGTACGGCACGAAACAGTACCACAAAATAGTCCCGGATTTCGCAAAAGAGTACGTACGAAATAGTACGCCACAGAACAGTACCGTCAAAAAACAGTACGGCACATAAGAGTCCTGTGTGAATTGCGTCTGCTACACCACGCGACTCTGACGCAAAACAGTACTGGCACGAAAGAGTACTGGCAAAAAAGAGTAAGATATTCACGTTTTGCGTTTGACTCAAAACAGTACTGGCACAAAAGGGTACTGAAAAAATAACTTACTGTTAAAACTATTACTACTAACAGCTGCTTAACTTTATTACGATAAAAATTAATGAGCAGCGTTTTATACAGCAAACTCTTAGATCATTTAGTAAAGTTCTTTGTTCATGTAACTACATAGTGAATGTTAGCGCCACTGTAAGCCCCTTGAGCTGTTTAATTTGAGTAAATATAGTTGTGACCGTGCCTACCGCAGGTACGTTTTAAAACCTTTTTTTTATTTTTAAATTTTTTTTACATTTTTAAAATTTACTGGTAGCTAAGCCGTGGTTTTTTTCTGTTTTGTAGAAACTAAGTTATTTAAAAAAAGAAATTAAAAAAATCGTAGACAACAAATTACGCTTCATTACTAATGTTCCTTCCTACTATCTGCAGTTGGCTCATGTTCCTTCAAGGTTTCTTTGAAACATATTTAACTTGAAAAATGTTTTAAGTTATTTTCTCTTTTAGGAATATTTTTATAAAGTTTTTAGAAATTTAGTGAAAAATTAATTTAAAAACAGTTCTGACAGAAATTCCAAAAAGCAAAAACAGTTTTATTAAGTAAAAAATAAATATTTAATAAAAATCAGTTTTAAAACCTATTGCAGAATTTAAAACTGTAACTTTCTCATTTGTTTTGTATGCATCATAAAACCAACATTATGTTATACAGAGAAGCATGTTTAACTTCACAGTTGATTATATTTTTTAATTAGGGTAGAATACATGATTTATTTGGGCCTGTAACAAATAAACATGTTCCCTGTGGAGCTCCAGAACGCCAGTTTTTGGAGCCTTGCAGAATCTTCATAAACACACGGGGCGCCAGTTTATTTTCAAAATAATTTAGCATATAATTAAAGAGTAATATTTTAATTTTTCTTATTTTTTGCGGACTCAAAGTTTCTAAACAATAATAAATACAAAAAAAATAATTGTAAAAAAATGGCCAAAATAACATAAACTTTTTAAAATTAAATAATTTGGAGGATGAAATAATAAGAGCAGATTCTGACTTTTTTGTTTTAATTGTGACGACCCAAAGTAGAAGCGAAAATAACCAGGCGCTGAAAAATTTAGACAGCCAAATTTATTGAAAGATTTAGCCCATACAGGAATTGAACCCGTACCCTCCAAAATCGACTCTGGCGTGCTATCCATTACACCATAGGCCGGACAAGGAAAGGGGAAAGATAATCGCCTTTTATTAACGCTTGCACTTTGAGTTTTCACGGAAGGGACACAATGTGTCACATAATCATCGTTTTTTCGGAGCATGATAACTTAATAGCACACATAACATAATTAACAACTTTGATTTAGTTAAAAAAACAAAAAAACTCTGGATTGTTATTTTAAAAAAAAATGTATTATTATTTCAATCGATTAATTCTTTTAGCAAAAGTCAAAACGTGATTTATTAGCATTTAAGAACATACGATTAAAATTAAAAAAAGATATTTTTTTATTCAAGATAAATCCGAAATGCCCATCTTTTACTACACGATAATTTTTATACACCGTTTGTATGCTTACTTCTAATAACCTAAGCGCGACAGAAAAAAGATTGGAACAAAAATAATTACCAACATTACCACGGCCCAAAAATATACTTTAATATTTTAATACTTTAAATCAATTTAAAGTACATTTCTTAAATATGCAAATTTCCATTTGAATCACTAAAATCAGCTAGTTTCTGCACGCAATATCACAGTACTCTTTTGCGTCCGTACTCTTTTGTGCCGTACTCTTTTGTTCCAGTACTGTTTTGTGCGTACTCTTTTGCGAAACCCGGGACTATTATGTGGTACTGTTTCGTGCCGTACTCTTATGATAGGGAGCCATTAAGCCTGGCTCATACTGGCTGGCCTACATACAGCCTGGCTCGTCCAAAGTGCCTAAAAGACAAAACGGTCGTTACTGTGACACAAAGAGTCACAATCATTATAAAATCAACGTGACTCTGACTCATTTTGTTTATATTATTTGTGTGTTAAGATATACAAGGAGTCACAGTTAGGCGTATTTTACAATGCATCTGACTTATTTTGTCAGAGTAACGACGAAACAAAAACTCTAATTTTAGGTGTTTTAAGGGCGTTTTCATTGATATAAAACGCAAAAAACGCTGCCAGATTGCGCAAAATCGAACTTTTTGTTTCTGTCCTTTGAATAGTGTTGTGATAGTTAGCCAAAAATCAAAGTAGGTAGTTAAGTAGGTAGTTAACTACTTTTAAAATTATAAGTAGGTAGTTAAGTAGTTAAACAAAATCACAAGTAGGTAGTAAGTAGGTAGTTAACTACATGAAATTTTTTAACTAGGTAGTTAAGTAGTAAGTAGTTAAGTAGGTAGTTAAGTAGTTAATTCTTGAACTAAAAATACTTATATTAAAGTCTTAGTAGAACTAAAAGTTTAAATTCTTAATCAAAAAAGTACTTTGTCACAGCATTAATAATTAATATTTTTATATTTTATTGGTTTTACCATGCTTATACGACGGCTGGACAAATAATACAATATAGTTAAAATTCAGGAAGTTAACTTATACTTTGCTGATGTATTTTGCCAGCTTATATTAAAAAGTTTTTTGTTTTTTATCCGGTTTACTGTATAACGGTGCTGATGGGTCAGGGTTCGTAGATGTTTCTACACTTTCCGTCAAATTATTAGCTTTTTGCTTTTTTACTAGAGCATTTTTCCCGGTTACTTGCAAAAACTTCATTTGCTTTATTTTTTGCTTGGATTTTAAATTTCTTTCAGATGACGTAGGATATTGATATTGACCCAAAGACACAAAAGACAAGATTTATGAGTTAAACGGTTAAAATAATTCCACACAACACACAACCCTTTTTTGGTTTTAAAAACTCACTTGGGGTGGATTACAAAGAAAAAACGTATTGAGATTGTTTGTCTCATATATAATCTTGTTTGACAATGTAAGCGGGAGAGTAAGCTTAGTATCCATTTTAAAACAAAAATATGATCGCTTTCAAAATAGTTTGTAACCCAAAACATTTTTTAAGTCATACATTGGAATTTTAATAAATATATATTTAAAAAGATTTTTTTTGCTTTCTTTCAACTTTAATTTTAAAATTTAAAATTTAAAAACTTTAATTAAAAAATAAAAAAATGCATAGTACTTTACACTAAATTAAATAAAAACAAAAAAAAAACAAACAAACAAACAGAATTTCGTTTTCTTTTAACAAAAAAAATCAAAGTTTGTCTTATTATATATTTATTTAATACAACAATGTATTTTATGAGGTAATCTCAATTAAACTTTAATCAAAACATTGCTGATTTTAAAAAGGGTTCATAAACTATAAAGCATACTTTGTGAAGATCTGTGCACTCCCCCGGGGTTTTATTGGTGGGGGCAATTCCAAAGCAGGGGCGCACGGGGAGTAACTTTTTTGAAACGTGGGGAGCAATAAAACCGGGGGGCAAGCAGGGGGGAAAGAAAAAAAGAGAAAAAAAGAAGGGAAAAGAGAAAAAAAACAAACAAAAAAGGGAAAATAAGATAAAAATAGGTTTAAAATGGCTTAAATTGCATTGAAATAGGCTAAAAACTGCAAAAAAATCGCGATGATGGCGTCATTATTGGTCAAAAATGGCACCATAATTTTAGGGTACTTTTTCATTTTTTTGCGGGGGAGGGGAATAAAACGGGGGGGGCAAATCCTCCAATAAAGGGGGGGAATTTGCAGACCGTGCACAAGTCTGCCTTGTGTATAAAATCACTGTTGAGTGTCCCGATATGAATTTTTATTTTGGACACTCAGCGCGTGTAAATTACTAGGAATAAATACATGTGTCGCTATCCCCACATTCTGTTTTAAACAGCTGTGAGTTTTTGGTAGTATACCCACCCCACAGATATTGATGGTTCGTGTAAAAACACTAATTACATGACTGTCTATTTTCTTGACTAACTACTTTATGCCTACTTCGTCAATACTTTTTGCCGACTTAGCTAACTACTTTCTGCCTAGTTTGTAACTACTTTGTTTAACTACTTGTATTAACTACTTTATTTTTCGAAAGTAGGTAGTTAAGTAGGTAGTTACCTACTTTTAGAAAAGAAAGTAGGTAGTTAAGTAGTTAGCCAAAATTATGGTAGTTAAGTAATTATCTACTTAAGTAGTTATCACAACACTACCTTTGAACACTTTGCGCGAAGTATGTCCTGGGCTTTAGTGACTTCCTTGGAGCTCCGTAGTTCTGTCCTTTTTTTGTGTAAATTTTATGAATAATTGAAAAATAATTCCACAGATTATTTTTTGAAAATCTTTTTGTAAATTATTTTTTTAAACAATAAAAAAGATCATAAAGAAGCAAATAAAATAATTTTTTAACATAATTGAAGTTATTATACTTAAGTTTGAAATCGCTCATTTAATGAAAAAAAATAACAGCTGGCTGTGCCTGCTGTACTTTAGGCAAGTAAATCGATTTTTTTGCAAAAAAAGACTGCACGCAGGATTATGATACAAGTTGATGAACGTATTTTCCCCCAGGACTGAAATGAAGCAGGACTGAAAGGAATTGGGACTGAAATGAAGCAGGACTGAAACAAAGTCCGACTGAAATGAAGTGGGACTGAAATGAAGTCAAACTGAAATAAAGCGGGACTGAAACGAAGTTGGGCTGAAATAAAGTTGGACTGAAACAAAGCGGGGCTGAAACAAAGCGGGACTGAAACAAAGCGGGACTGAAACAAAGACGGACTAAAAAAATAGGACTAAAACGAAGTGGGACTGAAACAAAGCGGGACTGAAACAAAGTGGGACTGAAACGAAGTCGGACTGAAACAAAATCGGACTAAAACAAAGCGAGATTGAAACAAAGTGCTAGACTGAAATGAAGTTGGACTGAAACAAAGCGGGACTGAAACGAAGCGGGACTGAAACAAAGACGGACTGAAACAAAGCGGGACTAAAACCAAGTGGGACTGAAACAAAGCGGTACTGAAACAACGCGGGACTGAAACAAAGCGGGACTGAAACGAAGCGGGACTGAAACAAAGACGGACTGAAACAAAGCGGGACTGAAACGAAGTGGGACTGAAACAAAGACGGACTGAAACAAAGCGGGACTGAAACGAAGTGGGACTGAAACGAAGCGGGACTGAAACAAAGTGGGACTGAAACAAAGTCGGACTGGGACGAAGTCGGACTGAAACAAAGTCGGACTGAAATGAAGTTGGTCTGAAACAAAGCAGGACTGAAATGAAGTCGGACTGAAACAAAGCGGGACTGAAACGAAGCGGGACTGAAATGAAGTTAGACTGAAACAAAGCAGGACTGAAATGAAGTCGGACTGAAACAAAGCAGGACTGAAACAAACTCAGGCTAAAATGAAGCAGGACTGAAACAAAGTTGGACTGAAACAAAGCGGGACTGAAACGAAGTGGGACTGAAATGAAGTCGGAATGAAACGAAGCGGGACTGAAATGAAGTCGGACTGAAATGAAGCGGGACTGAAACAAAGTCAGACTGAAATGAAGTCGGACTGAAATGAGGCGGGACTGAAATGAAGTCAGACTGAAACAAAACGGGACTGAAACGAGGTCGGACTGAAACAAAGCGGGACTGAAATGAAGTTGGTCTGAAACAAAGCAGGACTGAAATGAAGTCGGACTGAAATGAAGCGGGACTGAAACATAGTCAGACTGAAATGAAGTCGGACTGAAATGAGGGGGGACTGAAATGAAGTCAGACTGAAACAAAACAGGACTGAAACGAGGTCGGACTGAAACAAAGAAGGACTGAAACGAAGTGGGACTGAAATGAAGTTGGTCTGAAACGAAGCAGGACTGAAATCAAGTCGGACTGAAACAATATCGGATTGAAACAAAAGGGACTGAAACAAGGTGGAACTGAAATTAAAATCGGACTGAAATGAAGCGGGACTGAAACAAAGCAGGACTGTAAAGATATTGATTTAATTGAAAAAGTACAACGTAGTTTTACACGAAGAATTTTTGCTCGTTGCGATCTTCCCTCTAAGGCTAGTTATATCACTCGAATGAAAATGTTAGGACTTGACCCATTAAAAACTCGTAAAATACGTTTTGATTTATGTACTTGCTTTAGTATAATTAATAAACAAGTGGACCTAGAATTTTCAAAATTTTATAAATAGGCTAATTTTCTGGGAAAAATGATCATAATAAAAAATTATATTCAACATTTGCAAAAAATGATTTAATGTTAAACTCATTTGCTTCTCGCTTCGCAAAATACTGGAACTCCTTACCAAAAAGTGTAACTGAAGCAAATACGCTAACTCAGTTTAACCCATTCCCGTAATTGCCTTTTCCTTGGCTACAACCGTGAAACGTTCGTGCGACCTATGTCATACTTCCGTCATACCTAATTTTTTGCGCGAGTAGTGCCCAGTGAGCGAACAAATTGAAATGGTTAAAGCGGTACGGTGGCAATATGCAGATTTTTGTCACGGATACAGTGTATTACGTAGGATATTTCATGTTGCAAAAATTTGCATATTGCTACCGTATAGCTTTAACCATTTCAATTTGCTTGCTCACTGGGCACTATTCGCGCGCAAAAATTTATGTGTGACGGAAATAAAACCTAGGTCATGCAAAAAACTTACCACGGTAAGGTTTGCGTACGCCATTTGTCGTACGAAAATACCACCACCGTAAGACGAAGATTTCACCTTTGTCGTACGAAGGTCTCACGGTTGTATTGGTGGTAAAAGCTATTACGGGAACGGGTTAAACAAAAAATTAATAGTTTTAACTTCAATAACCACACAAAGTTTAACCGACACATGTTAGAAGCCTTTTAGGCTCTTTTGTGTTTCTCCCCTATATTCAATGATCAATATCATTTAACATAGCCCTTTCAAATTTCATTTATGTGTATGTTTTTCTTTTAATTTTTTTGTGTCAATAATTGTATTGTAAATGTAAATAACATTGTATTGACTCATTATCCTTATGCATTGATATACATTTATTTATATAGTACCAACTATTATTACAGAAAGAGCGCTTATGTTGTCGTATGTAGGTTTGTTGAATTCTATTCTATTCTAAAATTATTGTAAGAAATGAATAATTATTATTAAATCAATGTTATTAAAAACTTTTTTTTTCAAAAATGCTCGTTTTAAGGGCCTAAAATTTTTTATAAATCTACACTTTTTTTCCTCATCTTTATATTAAATAAATTTACCGCCTCTTTTACTTAAACAAAAACTCCATAAATTTCAACTCAAGTTCAAAACTGGTTATACATTAAATATTTCGCATTAGTTTTTCCACCGCGCAATGTTGTTTTCGTTTTATCCTGACGCGAAACGTTGTCGTTCTCTCAATGATTCATCTTACTTTTAAAATTATAATTTAATAAAGTTTTACCAACGTTATTGTTATGTATCTTTTAAATACTATCCATTTTACTAATATATATTCGTATTTTGAAACTGCATTTGAATTCCGTTTAACAAAATATATTGTTAAAAAAAGTATTGAATTGCCAGTTTGTTAACATTTCAGTTGTTTCCGTTACTGTTCAAATTCAATTTTAATTCTTAAATTTTATACCGCATCTTCAAAGGCAGGGTATTTTCATCCAGGGTGTATTTATTTTTTATTTTTAATTAATTTCAGTCAATATACCAAGTCACACTAAAAAAATCGTATTACACCTAAAATTGATTACCAATGGTTCACACAAGTTAAGAATACTGCTTGTTTGAAATGAATTTTGTTTTTTTTTATATACAACTTAAAAAACACATTTTTTATGAATAAATATTAAAAAAACTATGTGGAAAATAACATTAAAATACCAAAAAAGCTTAAATTTTTAATTTGGTTCAATTTTGAAAAATATTAAATGAATATAGCATTTTAGAAAAAAATATTTTTTTACATAAAACATGCACCAAAAGACCAAGCACATGTTTTTAACATGGGTGTTTGGTCTGAGTGTATGCTGTGTTTTTGCAACTTTCATATAATTAAAAGTTATTATTTTTAAAAAAACAAATGCCTTTTTTAAATAGTTCAAGCAAAAATATCAAGTAAATAAAATTTTGGTTTTCAATAGTGGTAGTACTAGAATAACAGGAGAAAAAAACCAATTGTACAAAGTAAAAATATTTTTTAAATGGCTGTATAATATTTTAAAGTCAGCTTTTTGGCACCTTAATATTTTACGATTATAGGTCATATTAAGATCTTAATTCTACTACTATCTGTTCAGTAAAGAAATGCTTTATTGTGAAAAAAACAACAAAATGTTTATTTTGTTCGTTTTCGTTTATTTTTGACCAGGATAATATTGTAGTATATTCGCTATGATTGTGTTGAATTGAATTGAATCTTTTATTTAAACAATACCAGTAGTAATATTGTTAGAAAATAAAGAAGAAAAAATAATTGAATACATATTTTATCAATAAATAGGAAAAAATAAAATCAAACACAGGAAAGAATAAAATGTAAAAATATGTCAAAACAACATACTGGATTGTTATGGATAAAAGGGAAGGATACACAGAGCCACAAGGGCTATTTCATATGTGCCTATCAAATTTAGTTATATAGTCAAAATTGAAATTTTTTATTTTCGTTTTGAAACACGTCATTGATTGAGTATTTACAGTTTTGTATGGTAACAGATTCCAGTATCTTGCTAGCCTTAAAGGAAACGAGTTAAAAAATATGGAGAGTCACAACGTTTAATTCACTGTACACAAAGGTCTCGAAAAGATTTAAAAATAATTTGCATATGATGTTGGTTAACGAAAAAACACGATCATAGTACACGAAAATAACATAAACATAAAATAATTTTAAAAATACAGCAGGTTGTGCTTTTTTTTCTCATTTTTTCCGGTCTCATAAAAGTTATTTTCAATTCTTTTCTAGACCTTTGTGTACATTGAATTAACCGTCGTGATTCTTTATAGTTTTATTTGCATGAGGTATTTTTAGTTTAAGATTATGATCGTTGTGACCAATGTAGTTTCGCCATTCAAGAAATTGTAAAAATCTTAGATCATTTAAATTATTTACGATAGAAAAACAGAATTTTAAATAAAAATTAATTCTACATTCCTCAAGGGATTTAATTTAAATAACGTAGTCTACTAACATAATTATATGTAGGGTCAGGACCACATCTAGCAAATAAACGACGAGTAAAGGTTCGTTACACTTGTTCAATGCAGTCAATATCTTTTAAATGAAAAGAAGACTAAACTGGAGTGCAGTATTCCAATATTGGCCTTACGTATGCCTTAAACGCAGTTAAAGCACTAACATTTTTTTGTTTTAAAACATCTAAAAATTACATTTTAAAGTTTTAAATGCTGATTTAGCTATAAAACTACAATGACTAGAAAATTTAAGGGTATTAGAAAGTTGAACACCAAGATCGCGGGCTTCAGGGTTTTCAGATAGCTGGGTTTGATTTACAAAAACAGGTAGTTTTGGATTTTTATAACCCATGGAAACGATACAACACTTGTTCAGTGCGATCCTAAGTTGCCATTTATTTGTCCAAGCGTTTGTGGCGTGTAATATTATATAATATTATTGTATTTGGGTTTTTTGTTCTTATTTTTTATTTAAGTTTTTCCATACCTCTTTTATCTTTTCAGTGATGTTAAACACGAAAAAGGTTTACGTAGACATTTCAAAATAACAGCACAATTACAAAAACGTGCAAGCTGACGGAAGTATAAACCGGTTTAAAAAATAAGTAAAATAGACTGTAAAAAGATGTTGGACTGTAGTCAAATTATATTTTACAAAAAATGTGAAAAAAACGGTTTTTTGTAAAATACGACTTTTCAGGTTTTTCAAAAACGCAAACATAAATTTTTTATTAATAATAGTTTTCATTGGTTTTTGAGAATACATGATGATAAATTTAAAGTTTTTGGGTCAATTCCACATTAAAACAAACCTTTGATGTGAAGACACCTTTACTTGTTTGAAGTGTCGGAGATATTTGTGCTGCTTTGTCAAGATATGTAAAAATATTCTGCAAAAATGATGAATAGTGGCTAAAACATCGAAAATATTGTAATAATGAACTTTAGTAACAAAATATACAGTAGAACATAATGATATGAAACTGGCAGTCAATTAAGCGATTTGTCCTAAAAACAAACTAACAAAGGTCACACAAACAAGACCTGTATTGTAGAAACAAGAAGAGAACTGTAAGATCTTTCGACCTTTCTTATAGTTGATTTAATAATGTTGGAAGATGTTTCCTTGCCGCTTTTTGCAATTTCCGATGGTTTGAATTTGAGTGTATAAATAGTGCTTCTTTTTTTTAAATTTCAATTTAGCTGAATCTAAATTTTGTTTTGTTTTTTGTTTATAAATAATTGAAATTTTTTGAAAGTTTATATTATGATGTATTTTATCAATGTTCTGTGGAATTGCTAAGTTAGTGTCCTTTTAATGTTGTATTGTATTTTATTGTATTTTGTCTGAGACAAGGACATTTCACAGGTAATAGACACTTTACACATTGCACTGACATTGTATGCACCAGGAAACTAAAGATGTGAAGACTGTAATAATTTAATTGAATAACATTAAGGCCCGTTCACAATTATGCACAATTCCCAATGCGCAATGCATAACTCTGGAATTAGGCATTTACACTTACGCACAATGTACAATGCATTATCCGACTTGGAACGGCATTCAAAGTTTTGTGCGAGTAGCAGCGTGCTTCAAAAAGTAGTAGGTACTGTTTTTTTTCGCTAAGTACGTACGTTCAAAACTCTTATGCTTAAAAAAGGAATTAAATTTCTATCTTTAATAAACGACTTTACATGTCATTATACATAAAATTTAAAACATATTTTTGTTTTTTTTTTATAAAAAATAATTCTATGCAAAATGAATGAAAAACGGGGTTATGGCTCTATATTTTCGCTTTTGTTAAGCTTTCTTGACCAATTGCTGCTGCTGAATTGGGGACAATTCGCTCCCGCCAATTCGCTCCCGGACAATTCGCTCCCGGGACAATTCGCTCCCGGACAATTCGCTCCCGGGACTATTCGCTCCCGGGACAATTCGCTCCCGGGAGTTTTTATAAACGCAAATCTTATCAAACCAACTTCATTAGGGACAATTCGCTCCCGGAAGTTTTATAAACGCAAATCTTATCAAACCTACTTCATTAGGGACAATTCGCTCCCTGGAGAATTCGCTCCCTGCCCAATTCGCTACCGGCATTTTTATTAAATTGATTCTTTTAAAGTAATTCATTCAGACGAAATTAATGATTTTTTTAGCTATTGTTTGTAAAAATGATGAGTAATTTATACAATGATTTGTTTGCAAGCGAGAAAAAATTAAGTTATAGGTATCAAGAACAATACCTACGGATAAATTTGCAACCTTTCAAAATTTTTATTGTTCATTTTGGCAATAGTTATGAACAATCACGACGGTTAATTTAATGTACACAAAGGTCTCGAGAGGAATTAAACGTAATTAGTATATAACGTTGGAACTAAAAAAATAAGCATAAAAAGTTTAAAAACTAACTATTTTGCTCTTTTTTCAAGATTTTTCTAAAACAAGCTGTTATCTATGTTTTTACTCATGTTGATTAGTTAACCACCGTTATATATGAATATATTATTTCCATTTCTTCCCGAGACCTTTGTGTACATTGAATTAATCGTCGTCATTATTCAGAGCCAGTTTTTTCTAGATGGCCAAAGTTAATGGCTCGCGCCTTAATTTCGGCCACTATAAAAAAAGTTTAAACCTACACTGATCTTTAAGTGTAACAGAAATTTTAAAATTTATCATCATGTATTCTCAAAAACCAATGAAAACTATTATTAATAAAAAATTTATGTTTGCGTTTTTGAAAAAACCTGAAAGTCGTATTTTACAAAAAACCGTTTTTTTCACATTTTTTGTAAAATATAATTTGACTACAGTCCAACATCTTTTTACAGTCTATTTTACTTATTTTTTTAAACCGGTTTATACTTCCGTCAGCTTGCACGTTTTTGTAATTGTGCTGTTATTTTGAAATGTCTACGTAAACCTTTTTCGTGTTTAACATCACTGAAAAGATAAAAGAGGTATGGAAAAACTTCAATAAAAAATCAAGAACAAAAAACCCAAATACAATAATATTATATAATATTACACGCCACAAACGCTTGGACAAATAAATGGCAACTTAGGATCACACTGAACAAGTGTTGTATCGTTTTCATGGGTTACAAAATCCAAAACTACCTGTTTTTGTAAATCAAATCCCAGCTATCTGAAAACCCTGAAGCCCGCGATCTTGGTGTTCAACTTTCTGATACCCTTAAATTTTCTAGTCATTGTAGTTTTATAGCTAAATCAGCATTTAAAACTTTGAAAATGCAATTTTTAGATGTTTTAAAACAAAAAAATGTTAGTGCTTTAACTGCGTTTAAGGCATACGTAAGGCCAATATTGGAATACTGCACTCCAGTTTAGTCTTCTTTTCATTTAAAAGATATTGACTGCATTGAACAAGTGTAACGAACCTTTACTCGTCGTTTATTTGCTAGATGTGGTCCTGACCCTACATATAATTATGTTAGTAGACTACGTTATTTAAATTAAATCCCTTGAGGAATGTAGAATTAATTTTTATTTAAAATTCTGTTTTTCTATCGTAAATAATTTAAATGAATCTAAGATTTTTACAATTTCTTGAATGGCGAAACTACATTGGTCACAACGATCATAATCTTAAACTAAAAATACCTCATGCAAATAAAACTATAAAGAATACACGACGGTTAATTCAATGTACACAAAGGTCTAGAAAAAGAATTGAAAATAACTTTTATGAGACCGGAAAAATGAGAAAAAAAGCACAACCTGCTGTATTTTTAAAATTATTTTATGTTTATGTTATTTTCGTGTACTATGATCGTGTTTTTTCAGTTAACCAACATCATATGCAAATTATTTTTAAATCTTTTCGAGACCTTTGTGTACAGTGAATTAAACGTTGGGCTTACTTTCATATTTTTTAACTCGTTTCCTTTAAGGCTAGCAAGATACTCAAAAATGTTACCATACCAAAACTGTAAATACTCAATAAATAACGTGTTCAAAACGAAAATAAAAAATTTCAATTTTGACTATATAACTAAATTTGATAGGCACATATGAAATAGCCCTTGTGGCTCTGTGTATCCTTCCCTTTTATCCATAACAATCCAGTATGTTGTTTTGACATATTTTTACATTTTATTATTTTCTGTGTTTGACTGTATTTTCCTATATATTGATAAAATATGTATTCAATTATTTTTTCTTCTTTATTTCTAAATCTCTCTACTGGTATTGTTTAAATAAAAATTCAATTCAATTCAACACAATCATAGCGAATATACTACAATATTATCCTGGTCAAAAATAAACAAAAACGAACAAAATAAACATTTTGTTGTTTTTTTCACAATAAAGCATTTCTTTTTACTGAACAGATAGTAGGTAAGAGAAATCATAATATGACCTATAATCGTAAAATATTAAGGTGCCAAAAAGCTGACTTTAAAATATTATACAGCCATTTAAAAAATATTTTTACTTATACAATTGGTTTTTTTCTTCCTGTTATTCTAGTACTACCACTATTGAAAACCAAAATTTTATTTACTTGATATTTTTGCTTGAACTATTTAAAAAAGGCATTTGATTTTTTAAAAATAATAACTTTTAATTATATGAAAGTTGCAAAAACACAGCATACACTCAGACCAAACACCCATGTTAAAAACATGTGCTTGGTTCTTTTGGTGCATGTTTTATGTAAAAAAATATTTTACTAAAATGCTATATTCATTTAATATTTTTCAAAATTAAACCAAATTAAAAATTTAAGCTTTTTTGGTATTTTAATGTTATTTTCCACATAGTTTTTTTAATATTTATTCATAAAAAATGTGTTTTTTAAGTTGTATATAAAAAAAAACAAAATTCATTTCAAACAAGCAGTATTCTTAACTTGTGTGAACCATTGGTAATCAATTTTAGGTGTAATACAATTTTTTAGTGTGACTTGGTATATTGACTGAAATTAATTAAAAATAAAAAATAAATACACCCTGGATGAAAATACCCTGCCTTTGAAGATGCGGTATAAAATTTAAGAATTAAAATTTAATTTGAACAGTAACGGAAACAACTGAAATGTTAACAAACTGGCAATTCAATACTTTTTTTAACAATATATTTTGTTAAACGGAATTCAAATGCAGTTTCAAAATACGAATATATATTAGAGCATTTTTGAAAAAAAAAGTTTTTAATAATATTTATTTAATAATAATTATTCATTTCTTACAAATAAATTTAGAATATTAGAGAATTCAACAAACCTACATACGACAACATAAGCGCTCTTTCTGTAATAATAGTTGGTACTATATAAATAAATGTATATCAATGCATAAGGATAATTAAACGACAAAATTATTTACATTTAAATAATATTATCAACACAAAAAAATTAAAAAAGAAAACATACACAGAAATGAAAATTGAAAGGGCTAATGTTAAATGATATTGATCATTGAATATAGGGGAGAAACACAAAAGAGCCTAAAAAGGCTTCTAAACATGTGTCGGTTAAACTTTTGTGTGGTTATTGAAGTTAAAACTATTAATTTTCGATCAAGTCCGCTCCTGGTAATAGCTTTAACTACTAATACAACTGTGAGACCTCTGAAAAACTGACAAGGTGAAGTCTTCGTCTTACGGTGGTGGTATGTTTCTCGTACTACAAATGGCGATGCAAACCTTACCGTGGGGAAGTTTTTGTACTTACCGCAGGTTTTAATTTTGTTACACATAAATTTTTCGCGCGCGAATAGTGCCCAGTGAGCAAAAGTAATTGAAATGGTTAAAGCTATACTAGCACATGAAAATTTGCAACATGAAATATCTGAACGTAATACACTGGATCCGTGACAAAAATCTGCATATTGCCACCGTACCGCTTTAACCATTTTTATTCGTTCGTCATTGGGACCTACTCGCGCAAAAATTAAGGTATGACGGAAGTATGACATAGGTCGCAGGAACGTTTGACTTGTTGTAGCCAAGGAAAAGGCAATTATGGGAATGGGTTAAACTGAGTTAGCGATTTGCTTCAGTTACACTTTTTTGGTAAGGAGTTCCAGTATTTTGCAAAGCGAGAAGCAAATGAGTTTAACATTAAATCATTTTTTGCAAATGTTGAATATAATTTTTTATTATGATCATTTTTCCCAGAAAATTAGCCTATTTTATAAAATTTTGAAAATTCTAGGTCCACTTGTTTATTAATTATACTAAAGCAAGTACATAAATCAAAACGTATTTTACGAGTTTTTAATGGGTCAAGTCCTAACATTTTCATTAGCAAGTCAATATAACTAGCCTTAGAGGGAAGATCGCAACGAGCAAAAATTCTTCGTGTAAAACTACGTTGTACTTTTTCAATTAAATCAATATCTTTACAGTCCTGCTTTTGTTTCAGTCCGACTTCATTTCAGTCCGATTTTAATTTCAGTTCCACCTTGTTTCAGTCCCTTTTGTTTCAATCCGATATTGTTTCAGTCCGACTTGATTTTCAGTCCTGCTTCGTTTTCGAGACCAACTTCATTTGAGTCCCACTTCGTTTCAGTCCTTCTTTGTTCAGTCCGACCTCGTTTCAGTCCTGTTTTGTTTCAGTCTGACTTCATTTCAGTTTCCCCTCATTTCAGTCCGACTTCATTTCAGTCTGACTATGTTTCAGTACCCGCTTTTTCATTTCAGTCCGACTTCATTTCAGTCCTGCTTTGTTTTCAGACCAACTTCATTTCAGTCCCGCTTTGTTTCACTCAGACCTAGTTTCATTAACGATATGTTTCAGTATGACTTCATTTCAGTCCCGCCTAATAACAGTCCTACTTCATTTCAGTCTAACTCCCCTTCACTCCCACTTCGGTTCAGTCCGACTTCATTTTCAGTCCCGCTTCGTTTCATTCCGACTTCATTTCAGTCCCACTTCGTTTCAGTCCCGCTTTGTTTCAGTCCAACTTTGTTTCGGTCCTGCTTCATTTTAGCCTGAGTTTGTTTCAGTCCTGCTTTGTTTTCGTCCAACTTGATTTCTGTCCTGCTTTGTTTCAGTCTAACTTCATTCAGTCCCGCTTCGTTTCAGTCCCGCTTTGTTTTCAGTCCGACTTCATTTTTCAGTCCTGCTTTGTTTCAGACCAACTTCAGTTCAGTCCGTCTTTGTTTCAGTCCGACTTCGTCCCAGTCCGACTTTGTTTCAGTCCCACTTTGTTTCAGTCCCGCTTCGTTTCAGTCCCACTTCGTTTCAGTCCCGCTTTGTTTCAGTCCGTCTTTGTTTCAGTCCCACTTCGTTTCAGTCCCGCTTTGTTTCAGTCCGTCTTTGTTTCAGTCCCGCTTCGTTTCAGTCCCGCTTTGTTTCAGTCCCGCGTTGTTTCAGTACCGCTTTGTTTCAGTCCCACTTGGTTTTAGTCCCGCTTTGTTTCAGTCCGTCTTTGTTTCAGTCCCGCTTCGTTTCAGTCCCGCTTTGTTTCAGTCCAACTTCATTTCAGTCTAGCACTTTGTTTCAATCTCGCTTTGTTTAGACCGAAGTTGTTTCAGTCCGACTTCGTTTCAGTCCCACTTTGTTTCAGTCCCGCTTTGTTTCTGTCCCACTTCTTTTTTGTCCTTTTTTTTCAGTCCGTCTTTGTTTCAGTCCCGCTTTGTTTCAGTCCCGCTTTGTTTCAGCCCCGCTTTGTTTCAGTCCAACTTTATTTCAGCCCAACTTCGTTTCAGTCCCGCTTTATTTCAGTTTGACTTCATTTCAGTCCCACTTCATTTCAGTCGGACTTTGTTCAGTCCTGCTTCATTTCAGTCCCAATTCCTTTCAGTCCTGCTTCATTTCAGTCCTGGGGGAAAATACGTTCATCAACTTGTATCATAATCCTGCGTGCAGTCTTTTTTTGCAAAAAAAATCGATTTACTTGCCTAAAGTACAGCAGGCACAGCCAGCTGTTATTTTTTTTCATTCAATGAGCGATTTCAAACTTAAGTATAATAACTTCAATTATTTTAAATAATTATTTTATTTGCTTCATTATGATCTTTTTTATTGTTTAAAAAAATAATTTACAAAAAGATTTTCAAAAAATAATCTGTGGAATTACTTTTCAATTATTCATAAAATTTACACAAAAAAAGGACAGAACTACGGAGCTCCAAGGAAGTCACTAAAGCCCAGGACATACTTCGCGCAAAGTGTTCAAAGGTAGTGTTGTGATAACTACTTAAGTAGTTAACTACTTAACTACCATAATTTTGGCTAACTACTTAACTACCTACTTTCTTTTCTAAAAGTAGTTAACTACCTACTTAACTACCTACTTTCAAAAAATAAAGTAGTTAATACAAGTAGTTAAACAAAGTAGTTACAAACTAGGCAGAAAGTAGTTAGCTAAGTCGGCAAAAAGTATTGACTAAGTAGGCATAAAGTAGTTAGTCAAGAAAATAGACAGTCATGTAGTTAGTGTTTTTACCACAAACCATCAATATCTGTGGGGTGGGTATACTAGCAAAAACTCACAGCTGTTTAAAACAGAATGTGGTGATAGCGACACATGTATTTATTCCTAGTAATTTACACGCGCTGAGTGTCCGAAATAAAAATCTATATCGGGACACTCAACAGTGATTTTATACACAAGGCAGACCTGTGCACGGTCTGGAAATGTCTCCCCCCTTTATTGGAGGATTTGTCCCCTCTCCCGTTTTATTCCCCCCCCCCGCAAAAAAAT
>JASAMX010012643.1:0-20407 GCA_030248175.1 Microlaimidae sp. YZB2_3
ATGTGCATCTACTTCGTTCAGTTACGTATTGCTATCGTGACGGACGGGTGTCACGATGATAATCGTGCGTCATGATGACACCCGTACATCAAAGATGACACCCGTCTGTCACGATGACACCCATCAGTCACAATGACCACCGTCCGTCACGACGACAATCGTGCGTCACGATAACACCCGTCCATCACGATGACACCCGTCCATCAAGATGACAACCGTCCGTCACGATGACACCCGTCTGTCCGCTGGTTGTCTTTCGCATGTCTGCGTTTGTTAAACACTAGTGTCACACCTTTGTCCCGGATGATTTTTTATAACATTCAACTCAAACTCTAGAAATAATCTTTTCAAAGCGTATAAGTCCTATGTTAGACCGATTTTGGAGTAAGCTAGTGCAGTTTGGAACCCTTATTTACAAAAAAATATAAACATTTTGGAATGAGGCAACAAAATTTCACTAGAACGTTGTTTTATAAATGCAAGTTGTTACCTTTTGGTTATAAACAAAGGCTGGATTCATAGGCCTAAAAAGATTGAACGACCGAAGATAAAAAACTGATTTATTTGAGTGCTTTAAAATTATACATAGCTTAAACAATTTGCCAACCAATGATTTTTTTAGTTTATCCTGCAGCCCACCCGTGGTCATCCCTTTAAATTGGCTGTTGAAAAAAGTCAAATTAATGCAAGCAAATTTTCTTTTGAAAATAGGGTAGTTATAGCTTCTAACAATCTACTCTGGTCTCAAGTACCTGTCGATTCTTTGGATGCATTCAAGAAAAATTTTAAAACTGACTTAAATAATTGCTCTTTTGAACTTTTAAAGTCATATTTCAGATAGCTATGTTGATATTTTGTTAGAATTATAGTGTATGTTGGCGGCGATTAAGTCGCGAATTTGATTTGATTTTAAATATGATTTTTTTGAGAAAAAAAAATGAAAAAAAAGAAAAATGAAATGATGATACAACAGAATTAAACTATGCATAGACTATGCCCTATGAAATATTAGTTTTGTTATCTGATCATTAAAAAAATAAATTAATAACTACTCAAAGTAACTTACTCTCCTGAGTTTGTCGTAAACTTCTGAATATTAGTAATTACGTCATAACCAGTTTGCCTACCATCCTTGTTTTTGTGTTCACCACCTGTATATATCTGGCCAGCTTGCACCGTTGTGGAACCCAGATTTTTAGAGTATTGCATATGTGAATATGTACAACAGGTAACGGAAACACTAAAAAACATAAGTTTATAAAAATAAAGCTTGGTTCATATTTTGTGTGTTTGTTCGGAAGATTAAATTCTAGATCTTATCTTAAAAAGTTCAGAAAGAAATATAAACATTTTTTTGATCCAAAAGACATAGAAACACTTTTTAAAATAGAACAGAACTTTTTTTAAAATCCCCGAAATTTGTTCTTTTGGTTTTTATTTATTGGAAGCATTGAAGTTTTTGAACCGAATTTCAATAAAGATGTGACAATCCGGCGTGGTCCTGTATAAACTCCGTAAAACGTATTGTTTGTCGGTCACTTAATCATCTAGTTCGGTAGAACCAATGAATTTTGTTTGGCAGGTCAAATTCATAAAATCGACCGATTATTATTTTAATAAAACAAAAAATCGCACAGAACCCAAAAACAGCAGGTCAAGTAAAAAGGGTTTTAGATTTTACTTTGAATATAATTATTGAGATCAAACAGTGCATTTCAGCCATGTATGCATGTATACAAGGTTTAAGTTTCTGCATAGTTTCTAATACATTGTATTTTTTTTCTATTAAACTATTTTAAACTGCCTTACTTTAGTGCAAAAATTAAAAATCTTTTTACTGTGTTTTTTAAAAAACTATTTGTGTTAAATTTAATATATATTTGCGTTTTTATAATCTCCCTTTTATTGAACCAGAGTTTGGGAAGACCATATTATTGTATAAATGTCGTAAACTTAATATTATTATACGTTCCAATGAAAGTATTTTAATGCGTTTATATTACAGTATATTGATGCGAAACATTCGAAACAGTGTCAAAATGAAGTAGTTAAGAGTGTTATTCACAACAAATGCAGTTAAGTTTGCGTTTTTTGAATTTCCGAATATTGTCAATGACAAAAATCTACAAACGACTCAATTGGGCGAGTCCTTAACTAGAGAAAAATTTTAAACACAGTTTTAAAAAAATCCAAGGTATATTCAAACAGAAATACATTTAAGCAGCTAAATTATTTAAATAAAATCAATCAATTAAAAGTCAATAAACTTTTAAAAAAATACCTATCGCTCGTCGTGAGACCCCCGGAAAGACCACCAATGTATTGATTGGAGCCGCTGCATTCTGAAGAAGATGTTGTTTCGCATTCCTGAAATTGTAAAATAAATAGGACAATAAATAAATTTTCAAAAGAAATAGAACAATAAACAAATAAATTTTCGCTTGGACCCACAAATATAATAAAACTAGTCCGCAAAATTATTTAGGTAAAAACGCTACTTTTTATAAGCATAAGAACCATTAATGTACTTAATATTTTCTAAAAACAAGGTTACAATCTTATCTCAAGCGAAATTAAGGTTGCAATTTAGACTGCTGATAAGCAGTGATAACCAAAGATTAGGGTTATTGATTTTTAACGCTTCACAAAAATTTTAAATGTGAGCCTATATTTTGGTTTTTAAAACTTTAGTATTTTGTTTTGCCTTATTTTTTACTCGTTTTTTAACTAACAAGCCTCAATAAATTTTTAATTGGACCTTATTTTGGTTTTAAATTTTAAAATTTTTGCCTTGATTTTTATTTGTTTTTTACTAATAACTTTTTACTTTTTACTAATAATTTTTATTTATACTAATAACATTTTTTTTATTTTTAAAAACTCAAAATTAAATTTTGGCATGCAAAAATTAAATTTTTACGTTAACGTAACGTTAATAATTGTATTTTACTATTGATTAACTACAATTATTATTTAAAGAGTTCTAAGCTCAAGATCTAGTGCTTTAAGCCAAAAAATTATAATGTAAACAATCTTAAAAACGCGTTTTAGTCAGCACAAGATTTTTTGGTAGTTTTTATTTAGATTACGATGTAAAATTTTTGTCGAATACGTTAAATAAACACCATTACTGTCGATTCCGTATCTAGCCTATTTTTTCGCAAAATTATTTAAAATCAACTAATGAACACAAGTTGTTAAAAAAGCACAACTTTTGTGAAAAAAAATACGGTTAATAATACAAGCAATATGGCGGATTTCATAAGACTTTTCTAACCAGCAACAGTAGGACTTAGAAGTTTAAACAAAGTTGTAATTTTAATAAAAATATACAGTCGTTAATACGGCAAAATGAGCCACAATTTGTATAAAATATATGTGGCTCTGTCTTATTTTAGATTTTAAACAACAATACATTAACTCCAGACTGAGTCACAGTCATTTGTATTTTATAATGACTGCGGCTCATTTTGCCGTAGTGACGTCGGCTCATAATTCACGCTTTACCGGTTCGCTGTCGCGTCCGCTTGGATTACTACAGTCCGGAGTGGAGAATTGCATTCCCAAATTTCCCGAATTATCCACGTAAAAAGAGGTGGGGAGAGATGTGGACGACGAACCTTGGGCGCCCGTCGTTACAATAACACTGGCCGTTACCGTCCAAAGAAATACGGCTTCTAATAATTTCATTTTATAGCAGTCGGTACTACCTATAATTTCCTAACGAACCCCCGTCGGATTTTCAACCATACGAAACAAACGGCAATGTAAAAGAAACTGTATATCTAGAAAAAAACTTATTATTTAAAAATAAAAGTTCGTTTTGCCTACTGTTTTTATTTTTCAAATCACTCGTAAAAAGTAAAGTTAAGACGTTTACTGAGTTCATAGATATAAGACGTTTCGGATACCACTGGGATTCATCATCAGTAATACATATCTAACGAAAAGTCTTATATCTATGTACTCAATAAACGTTTTAACTTTACTTTTTATTGCAATAATCACTCTTAAAATTCAATTTTAATACAATAATCGGCAGAACGGAAAGCAGCATGGAATAATAATGTTTACACTATATTTAGTAAGAAATACGATGGCAGGTTTTTTGTACCTTAAAAGTAATTTACACAGTGAAACGATTTAGGGCCTTAAAACCCAAGGTTACTTAGAGCTGGAACTTGGAGCCAAAAAATGAAAACTGCAGCCGGGTGTCGCATGATATTTTCGCTCCCCTATTTATCGCCAGCCCGCGATTTACTCATAGCGCGACGCCATGATATTTTCGCGCCCCCCCTCGATTCTATCCTAATTTTATTACGAATTACAAATATATTTGTATATGTAAAATTGGCAGTTAAATACTTATACTTTATTCATTTCTTGCAAAATTATTTAATTATTAAAAATTTTTCTACAAATTAAAACTTTTTACAAATACCTATATATCTAGTAGCACATTTGTTGTTCTAAGTCTTCTTGTTCTAAGTCTCTACTCATTACACATACATTTACATATGACAAATATATTTGTATATATAAAATTTGCAGTTACACACTTACGTTTTATGCATTGCTCACATAATCATTTAATTATTAAATTTTTCTGCATGTAAAAACTTTTTACAAAACCCATATATCTAGAAGCACATTTGCAATAAATATATCACACACCACTTTACAAACAACAATTATTAATACTATTAGTAATAACTATCCTATTTAAATTATTATTTTGTATAATACATTAAAATTAAACAACTCATAAAAACTTAATAATCTCATGTTTCTTACAAATCATATTCATGTACCTAGCATAAACCATTTATAATACAATTAAATATTTATACTATGTACAGCATTTTTTAGATGCGTCATAATTAAATTACTAACAGTATCTTACTAATTATAGGTTACAAATATATATTACTTAATTTTAGCAAGTAATTTTATAACAATCATGGTTCTAATTCATATATATAACATTGCAATTTTATATTACTCAATTTATATAAGTATTACATAACAATTTATAGTAATCTTTCATTATTACAAAATTTGTTAAACTAATATTCAGCACTTGCAACAATTTTAAGTAAAACTTATAACTATTTTAATCTTTATATAAATTAATTAGCAATTATTTTAATTTATAGTATACTGTTGCTTTATCTTAATTTCATAAAGGTAAACAGTTTTACTATATAATTTTAAATTTATTAGGTTAAACATAGTTTCTTCTTAATAATATCCCCACCCCTTTTCTTCCTATTAATATAGTTGAGCTCTGAACTCCGTAGAACTCCGTAGCTCTGTAGCTACGTTTTGGAACTCCATATCGTTTGAAACGATAAAAAACGTCTTAAAAATGCAAAAAAGAATAACTGAAAAAATATTTCAAGCTTAAATAAGCCGAAGCGAAGCTTCTGTTTTTTTAGGCTATTCGGATCATCCCTAATAGTGATGTTCTTCTTTTAGGAGGTCCGGGGTAGCCTCGGACCCCGGACCTCCATTTTTTATTTTAATTTTTAATTAATTAAAGAGTGATGACTTGGATTATTTTGGAAAATTTTTTTGTAAACTAAATTTTTTTTCAAAACTTATTTAAAACAATAAAATTAGTCTTTCTATTGCATAATATTATTTAAAATGTATTTCAAGCTTAAACAGACCTAAAACCGCTCATATATAGGATTGACATCTGGAGCTCCCTGTGAGACAGTGTGTGTGTGTGTGTGTGTGTGTGTGTGTGTGTGTGTGTGTGCGTGTTTGTGTGTGTGTGTGTGTGTGTGTGTGTGTGTTTGTTTGTGTGTTTGTGTGTGTGTGTGTGTGTGCGTGCGTGTTTGTGTGTGTGTGTGTGTGTGTGTGTGTGTGTGTGTGTGTGTGTGTGTGTGTGTGTGTGTGTGTGTGTGTGTGTGTGTGTGTGTGTGTGTGTGTGTGTGTGTGTGTGTGTGTGTGTGTGTGTTTTGTTGTTTTTTTTTGACAGAGAGCCTTATATTAAAAATTTTTCTGTAAACTTTTTTTTACAAAAAAATATCATAAAACCATTCAATTATTCACAAAAATTACTCAAACATTGTTCAAGGTTAAATAAATTTTAAATTACTTGTTTGAAAATTGGAAGAAACTATACTCTTTTAATATCTAAAGTTGCAGAGCATGATTTAACCCGTTCTCGTGAAGGTCTTTTCCACCCTTACAACCGTGAAACGTTTGTACGACAAAGGTAAATTTTTCGTCTCATGGTGGTGGTATTTTCGTATGACAAATGTCGTACGTAAACCTTACCGCAGTAAGCTCTTCGCATGACTTATAGTAGGTCGTACTTCTGTCACACATAATTTTTGTGCGCGAATTATACCCACTTACGTTAAACTCCAAATTTGGTTTTTACCCAAATATTTGAGGACCGTTATTAAAAAACCGAAAAATTTTAAAAAAGAACACTATGTTAAAGTTAAAGTTTTTACCCACTGACGTTAAAAATGAGTTCACCTAGAACAAATCAAATCGCCAGGCTAGAAGCGGAGAATGCATTTTTGCAGCAGAAATTTGCGGATGTGGAGGAGAGGCTCGCCCAGATGGAGGAGACACGGGCTTCTGGTGTTGATGTGGAGCTGCTGACTATGGTGTGCAAAAAAGTGTTTAATCGAATAATACCTATGATGGACAGTTATTTCAAGCGCATGTAGGTCCGAAAAGAACATGAGACAATGCTGGTTGTTTCTGACCTTCCGAAGAATGATAACAGGGAAAAGGAAAAAGAAAGCGTGGCTGAGTTATTAAAAACTCCTGATAGTAGTGATACGGGTGAAATTATCCACCCAATTGAAATTTTTTGTATTGGAAGAGCTAGCGACCGCCCAAGGCTGCTGAAAATTAGGTTAAGTAATAAACATATTCATAACAAGTTAGTTCATTTAGGCCGTCGCCTAAAGGATTCCACCAAATATAACAAAGTTTACATAAGGCCATCCTTGACTGAGGAACAGAGAGTCTGTCAAAAAAAGTTGCTTGGCAAACTTCGGCAGCTAGGAGAGCAGAATAAAAAGGTTTCACTTCGGTATTCTGCTGATGGTGATTCCTTTTTGTTCGGCATCACTCTCAAAGCTTCCCTAAAGGTTTCAAAATAGAATATTTCGCGACTTAATTACCATTATAGTAAACTAAAGCTTATACCTAGTATAAAAATTTTGTGTATGAATGCAAAAAGCCTTGCTAACTACTTAGTCCAGCTTGATGTTCTTATTTCAGTAGATGACCTTATCTACGGTGCTGTTGATATATGCTTTATTTGTGAAACATGGCTCACTGAGACAAATTCTAATGAAATGATCATCAAAAATAGAGAATTTTTGTTTATCAAAGGAATCGAGAGCAGCGGCGAGCAGGTGGAGTAGTTCTATTAATTAAAAGTATTTTTAGAGTTGTTGAAGTTGAAATGGAGGAAAAGTATGATGCAATAGAACTAGTAGCGGTTGACATTTTTCTACAGAAGTCGTCTAAACTGAGATTCATTGGTATTTATAAAGAACCTAGTTCTAGCAAAGAAAAAGACAATCTAACATTTGAGCTAATCAGGAATTTAAGAGAAAACTTTGTAGGAATCATTGTTTTAACTGGAGATTTTAATCTGCCAGAGGTAGATTGGTCTTAAGATAAAATAACTTCAAACACGCAAAATGAAAATAATTGGTTTGAGTTTATTATTGAGCAAGATATGTATCAGCTTGTTTCACAACCAATCCGTGAGAATAATTATCTGGATCTTTTGGTCACAAACGATAGAGAAATTTTCAATAATGTCACTGTTGCGCCCAGTTTTTCACAATCAGACCATGACACTATTTTATCTAAAATTAATCATAAAATATTTGACAGTCCTAAAAATAAGATTCAAAACTACATACCTGATTTTTTAAAAGCAGATTATAATATCCTAAGTTTATACTTATCTACAATCAACTGGAAAATTTTATCAAGATCGTAGTACAAAAAAATTGCAAAGTATACAAAAATAAAGTTAGAGATTTTAACACTAATAGAGAAACAAAAATTTTAAATTCAGGGGGTTTAAACAATTTTTATAAATTTGTTAATAGTAAAATTAAAACAAAACGAACTATCCCACCAATTAAAAAAGACGATGGGACTTTTGTAACTGAAGAGTTTGAAAAAGTTGAAATTTTTGGAAATTATTTTGCTTCCGTTTTTACTGATGATGATAATACTTTACCAAATTTTAACCTACCAAATATTGGGAAGTTGGACAACATGGTATTTTCCACAAAAAAGGTATTTAAAGTCCTGAGAAAGCTCCCAACCAAAATGTCTCAAACACCTGACTGTTTTCCAGCTTACTTTTTTAAAACTTGGCCAAAGTTATTGCTGAGCCTTTGACAATAATCTTTCAGATGTCTTTTGATTTTGGAGAATTACCACTTGATTGGAAAATAGCTTTATTAAACTTACTGTTTAAAAAAGGCATCAAAAGCCTAAAACAAAATTATTGTCCAATTTCGCTTACATATTTTTCTTGTAAACTAATGGAACAGCTTGTCAAAGAAGAATTTTTTGTCTTTTTCCATATCATTTTGTCAAGGTTTCAACATGGTTTTAAGGCAAAAAGTTCTACAATAACACAGCTGTTGGAAACTTTTAATGAGTGGACGCAGGCACTAAAAGATAAACTTCTAATTGATGTCATTTACTTGGATTTCACCAAGACCTTTGATAATTTTCTTTTGCAAATAGGGTGGTTACACCTTTGAACAATCTACTCCCGTCTCAAGTAACTGTCGATTCTTTGGATGCATTCAAAAAAATTTTAAAACTGACTTAAATAAGTGCTCTTTTTGAGCTTTTAAAGTCATTTCAGATAGCTATGTTTGTTGATATTTTGTTAAAATTGTAGTTTATATTGGCAGATTTAAGTCGCAGATTTTATGTTGTTGATGAAAAAAAAGAAAAAAAAAAGAAAAAAAAGAAAAGAAAAATGAAATGATGAAACAGTAGAATTAAACTATGCATAGACTATGCTTAGTAAAATATTAATTCCGTTATTTGATCATAAAAGAAAAAAGTGAGCGAGCAAATTAAAAACCTTAAAACTGTACGGTAGCAATATGCAAATTTTTGCAACATGCAACATGAAATAATATCCTACGTAATACACTGTATCGGTGACAAAAATCTGCATATTACCACGGTACCGTTTTAACCATTTCAATTTGCTCGCTCACTGGGCACTACTCGCGCAAAAAATTATGTATGACGGAAGTATGACATAGGTCTCACGAAGGTTTCACGGTTTTAGTTGAGGAAAAGGCAATTATATGAACGGGTTAAGAGAATAATCCAGAACAAAGGAATATATTTAAAAAGTTCAAAATAAAGATATTTATGTCTTTTAGTTTTTGTTTTTTAATGCTTTGGTTTCAGAGCAACTTAAATTTTGGTATTTTGTAAGATTTTGTAATGCACTTGTAAAACTAAAAATTTGATAAAAACTTGTTACACTTGTTATACTTGTTCGTTTCATAACTTGTTACTTTTATTTGTCACGTAACATATAACAGAATACAAGCTATAATTAACGGATGTGGTCAAACTCAAACTAAATTGATTTATAAGTATAATATGTAATTTTTTATGTTTTTCAATGCGTTTGATAGGAAATGGGGGCGAATTTTTTATAGACAATTAGCCATGAAGAATTTGCCTCCCCCCTATGAATATTAGAGAAGAGGCCAAAATATAATGATGGGGATGAAAATATCATGGAAAGTATCTATGAGGAAATCGCCAGGGGGCAAAAATATAATGGCCCTCATCTATGAAGAATTTGCCGGCCGGCGATTTTATCATGGGGGGCGAAAATATTATACGACACGGGAAGTGGAGAACTTGGAGCCGAAAGTGTAAAATCTCTAAAACAACCTATATTTAAGCCTACGAAAAAAAAAACTATATCTAACCCCTCCCTGGCTAATTTTTTGCTTTCGGCTCATGTAGTTTCCAAAAATTTCCCGACGATTCCGAGTTATTTGCTGATGGTTCCAAAAATCCCACAACAGTCAAATTTTTGTATTTGATTTTAATGATTTTTATTAAAAACCTTAAACTTTGTCCCGATTATCTCCTAATAATTATTGCTTAAGTTAAAATAATTTTTTAAACTTAAAATTCCCTTAAACGTTTTAGCAGCCGGCCAAAGGCAAAAATAAAGTAAATTAGAAACACTGAATCACAAAATTTAAGGAAAATTTTCAAAATAAGGTTATATGTCCAAACTTCATTTTGCAACTCTAGTTTCTTTTATTGACGCGTCGTAGTTAAACCGCTCATCATGTCAGAATAACCGGCACCCAGCACGATATTTACTGTAATTATACAGCGATGTGCAGTTTTATAATAATTACCGCGCTGGATGCCGGATATACTTACATGTTAAATGAAAAGATGAGCGGTTTAACTGCGATGTGTTTATTATTTACGGTCTTGAATTGTTGACAATTTCTCCTTAATGATAAAAAAAGCTTCATAATAATTTCAAATATTCATAAAAATAAAAATTTATCGCCATAAAACCGCTTGCATTTGAAATTGTCTTTGAACAAAAAAATTTTCATAAAAAAAGACTAATTAAATCAGTAATATTTTTACTTCAATTATTCAATTAATAATATAATTTGAATTTAGATTTCATTCAAATTTTTATTCGCGCAAGTGTTAGAAAAATTTGAAAAAAAAAATTGTGTAATATCGAGAATCGCGAGAATTTTGAAGACCTATTTTAAGGAATAGTACATAATGTTTTTTCCATATTTCTACAACGGAATTTTTAAAATCTTTACGTTTAAAATGACATTATAAACAGTAAAAAAAGAACCAATCCAGTTTTTTTTATAATTATACGAATTATTTTAAATCTAAATAAAAAAGTTTAAGGTCTACTGCTGCAATAGATTGATTTCACTAATGGGCGTAAATTGTACGGAAATTTATCATTTCATTTATAATTAATTGTTGTACATAAAAGATTTGTACCCGCATAAAAAGAAAAAAACCATCGACAGAAAATTATTTGGTTTTTTTTTCTTTTTTGTATTGACCTTCTAACAATTAAAGATAAAATTCATCTTAAGACAATCTTCATATCAAAACAATCTTTCTCAATTAATATGCATGTATGTGTATGTATGTTTTTTGTTTGTCTGTTTATAATCTGTTGAAAATAAACCTAAAATCAAAAACATTGTCATAAAAAAGCAAGTGAAGTTTAAATTTGACTTGTTTTTGTATTTTGTTTATTTATTACATTTGGCTGATAGCTATCTAGCAAAAATGTGCTTTATAATTGTGAAAAATAAACTCTTATAGAGTCGAGTAGTAAATAAAATAAATAGAGTAGTAAAGATTCAAAATTTAAAATGACCATGTTTAGTACTTTCTGGGCCGTGGTCAAAGAAGCTGTGTGTTTGCTCAGTTTAGCTTGTGAAAAACGTAAAGCAAAGTTATATTTAGTTCGTAAACACAAAATGGAAAAAAAAATTGTTTCTCGGTCTGTCCAGGTTTTGAAAAAAGACGAAGATGAAAAAAGGAAGACTGCTTACCTAATCCAAGAATACTAATCAGTGTGTCTGGCTTTTGGGAAATAATAAGGAACTCCTTTTTCTCTATGTATGTTTTTTACACCTACAGTTACATTAGAACTATTGTTGAATTAGCCGTATAGGAACATGAAAATCCATTGGAGCTCCGAGCTCCGGACCTGCAGAGCAGAGCTCCACTTTTAGGAGCTCCGGAGCTTCAGAGCTCCGGAGGTCCGGAGCTCCACCCTATTTTAGTACTGATTTTATAAATAATTATGCAATAAGATTCATTAGATTATTTGGTCAAATTTTTCGAAATAGTTCTAAAAATGCAGACAGAATAATTTTAAATGTATTTCAATCTTAAATAAGCTAAAAACCAATCATTTAGAGGGCAGAGCTCCGAAGCTCAAGGGCTCCGGAGCCCCTTCTGCTTTAACTGGCTGGAGCTCCAGAGCATAATATCAGAGGGTAAGAAAATCACTAATTTTCAACGCAATTTTTGAAAAAATAACCACGTTTTCTTATTTATAAAGTTGTTTTTTTACATCTTACAGTTACAACCTTTTAGCTAAAAAAATTGCGATCTTCAATTGCGAATTCGAGATTGTCAAAAATTGCTGTGAGCATGATCCACTTAATTGCCAGTTTTTAAGTTTCCTTTCTGTTAAATTTTATCAAAATCATTCGGAAAATAACGAATTTAATTTATTTTAGAATACTCGTTCTTTGACTTTGTCAGCAATCAAAAGCTGACTGTTTTACCAAAACGAAATCTACAAGTTTAATTTCATTAAACGGAATAAACAAATCAAATGACAAAAATAAATAATATAATAAAACTATTAAAAAATATACACATAAAATGAAATTATAAATAAAGTGATAAGATAAAAACCGTAAGTACCACGAGTTTAATTTTCATATGAATACAGAACTAAACTCGCGGACTATTGAACTATTTATTAGTTTAATGTTACAATTTTAGTCGAACTATCCATATAGCGATCACTGCAGTAAATATTTAATGTCAAATTTCCAATAGACAAAATATTTTAAATGTAACAATTAATGCTCATTATTAAAGTCGATTTTGTTAGAATAATATTGTCCGAATCATCCATTTGTTGGTTTTCAGAATATAGTGGCGGAATAAGACGTTTTTATTGTTTATTTATTTTACGTAAAATGTGTGTAAAAAATCACGTAATTTAGCCGTTACTAACGGAATTCTTAATTTATGCGAAAATTAAATCAGCATATACACATTTGTAAGCACACCTTTATTTATATTTACATCTGCATCTTCGGTCTTATGAATTTAAAAATTAAAGCTAAGAGAACATGGAACAGAAGCTTGGAAGCGCAAATGGGTGGGTAACTTGGAACCGTAAGTAGAATAATTGAAACTGAATGTGTGAAATCGCTAAAACCTACACCAAAACCTAAGTCTAAATTTATCGCCAAACGATTTTTTAATTTAGGGGTAATCTTTCGGCTTAAAATTCATGGACTTTTTGACGGCTCTAAGTTTCCGACTTGGGGCTTCAAGGCACTGTATCTGTGTAAATGCTTTTATATCGAATTACAAAAAAACTTATTGATTATTGATAATATTGATTTTTGATAATTATATTGATACATTTATATGGACCTACCTAGCATAAGAATGACGGTCCGCCATAAAATGGAAAGTCCACGCAAATTAAATGATTTTTATTTATTTTTTTAATCTAATATGCAAAAAAATTTAGTACATATATTTTAAAAATTTTAGCGGAGCGGTGTCGTGTAAGAAAATTAACATTACAAAAGGTTTTTTTTTTCTTTTTCGGGTTTTCTCAACAAACTTACGTACGGAAAACGTAGGCTACTCAAAAATAGTTTTAAGTTTTGGTCAAAAATAACAAAAAGCTTTGAATTGTTTCAATACTGTTTTTAAGTCTTTAGTTTCTGAAAAAATTGCCTAAAAATTATATATGTTATGATAAATTTTGATTTCGCTGCAGGACCGCGAACCTAACATTTTGTTATACTATAGGTAGGTCCATATAGAAACAAAAAAATATTACAAGTTACAAGTTATGTAAATTTGTTTACAAGTTATGTAAATCTATGTTTATTAATTAGTTTATGGTTACAGTATGTTAACTGTTCTATTGTTGCATAAAATATGGTATCTTCATCAAAATATTAGTATCATTACTATGTTGAATTTTAGTTTAAAAAAACGCTTCAGTGTAACTTAATTCAGTATTATTTTCCAAGGTGGAAAGAAATGGTTTGTTAGGCGTTTGATCTTATTCAAATGCATTAAAAAAAGTTACACATAAATGGTATACAAAACAGTATAAAATCTGATAGACAATGTTTTGTACGGAAGTTAAATGTTGTATAATCATCA
The DNA here is from genome assembly GCA_030248175.1 of Microlaimidae sp. YZB2_3. Classification (NCBI taxonomy): domain Eukaryota; kingdom Metazoa; phylum Nematoda; class Chromadorea; order Desmodorida; family Microlaimidae; species Microlaimidae sp. YZB2_3. Next base: position 13,999 of record JASAMX010012643.1, read on the forward strand.
AAAATTTTTTAAAAACTCGGAAAATAAAAAAAGAAACTCAGAAATCCCAAAAAAACTTAAAATCAATACTCTTTCTTTAACACAGAGAATCTTGATTAGAGCAGTAAGTATATTTTTTAACAAAAAATCGCACACACTGACATGTAAAACAAGACTGCCAGTTATTTTTAATTAAAAAAATTTAACAAAAAATATTTTTTGGCTGAAGATTTGTGTCAAATAAAATTGGTTTTTGCGACCGAACAGTGTATTTAAACTATTCCTCGTTAAAAGATATATTTTTATATCAAGATATTCAAACAGTTTTTCTAACAAAAAAACAACAAATTTTGCATTAAAATAATTATGTTTTCAAATTTTATTATGAAAAATGTATTTTATTTTAAATTCAGATATTTTTTTAAACAGGATAAAACATACGTAAAAATCAGAAAAACAGATATTTCCGACTCCAACAATTATTCGAGGTTTTTAGAGTTTAAGTAGGGAACTTCAAGTTGTCAGAAATTTTTAGGAAATTGGAGCCGCGAACAATAGGAACTTGGTGTCCTTAAGAAAAAACTGACAGGCTTAGGCTTAGGCATAAGTTTTACGCAATTCTTACTTTCGGCTCCAAGTTCCCAACTTACAACTCCCAGTTTTCCACTGATCTATATTTCATATTTTTGGTTCCAAGTTCTAGCTCCAAGTTTCCTCCGATCTACGATTCGAACCTAAATCCTGTTTGTCCCACTGAAACTTTTAACACGAACTCATGGACAGTCAAGTACTGTATTTTTGTATTTCGTGTTTTCCTCTATTATATTATACAGTTTTTTATTGTTTTTAAATTTATATTATACTGCGAATTTTTTTATTACCCACTAAATTTTTTCAGTTTCCAAAATGTTAATCTTGCCTTTTTTAAGAGAAATAGAGATTTATTGTTTATTTAATAAGGTTAGACAATGTGGGAGAAACGATAATAACTAAAAAAAACTTGCGATTGCGATGTGATCCGAACAATTTTAGATAGACAAAAATATAATTTATATTGCAAAGAAATACAAAAAAATGTCACTACAGACGGTTTCGGTTTTCTGAAGAAGTCTCCCATATCTACCGTAAATTTACAATCGGAGATACAGTACTGGAATAGGGTCATACATTTAATTCCGGCACTTTTTCAAGTTTTGATTACATATCTTATCATTACTTGGTCGAAAATTTGAATTGAGAAGTGATTGATAGCTCATTAGAAACTAGATGAATGGGCTAAAAAAGGACAGTCATAACATCATCTACCAATTTTTTCGTTGGTTGTGGTAACTTCTTGAAGAAAAATGGGCAAAAGGTGCATTTAATTTTAATACTTTCGAAAATGCATTTAATTTCGGCACTTTAATTTAGTTTTCAATTTTTCACTCAGATAAAAACAAATTAGAGTAAAAATAACCAATATGGCAGTAAATGTAGCAGTCAATTTTCAAATAAGCCATTAAACACTAATATTGACCTAAAAACAAGAAAGTTATACCCTGAAGAAAAAAGGTGCCGAAATTAAATGCACCAAACGAAAATTTTCCAAAGTAGCCATTTTCAATATCGTCCCTTATAAAACGAAATTTACGTAGATGTTAATTGTTATGCATATCAGTGTGTTCAGAATAAGAAAATACACAACTTTGTTTGATCAAAAAACTTTTTGACCAAAGAACGCTGAAAAAAGTTATGGCCAAAAAACGGTTTTAAAAATGTCCAAAAAGTGCCGAAATTACATGTATTACCCTACACCGAGGATTTATCAAATACGCTGTTGTCTTGGACCAAGCAAAATATAGATTACATTTTGTAAAAAATATTTAATCTTCTTTTTAACCCTCTGCGACTTTTTAGGTTAAATAGTGAGTTTTTTAATACAGAAGAGTATGGCGGCTCGATGATAATGATAAATGGATGATAAGGATAAACTATATACATACAGGTCGTGGCCGCTCTGCTTTAAACTGAGGCAGCGAGGCGCGATATACACTCTGCGTCTGACCCAGATGAAAATCCCAATGAATAGAAATCTTTAAAACTTTTTTTTATTCTTGCGACTGTTTTATTACAAAAGTTTTAAATATGGAAATTTCAGCTAACACCAAATATTTAATCGGTCTCTATTTTATGCGAAAAAATCCCGAAACAATAAAGTCTCTGTGACCTTGACCCTAAAAACAACAAAAAATGTTATTATTGATATAAAATGCCGGTGCGGTAATTATAAATCTAAAATAACCTATGCACTTTGTACTTAAAATTTTTTAAAAACTATTTTTACCCGTCAGATTTTTCCACCGCTATAGTTTGTTTTGTTTAAATTGAGTGAATTTCGTTCCGGGTAAGTCATTTTATCAAACGAAAATTTAACATTTCTACACAGTTTTAATCGTTTGCGTAATGAAGTTTTTCCATTTATTTTGCGTAGTCATTTCTTGCGTTTTTTTTTCCTGAAAATTACACTAAGTTAGATCTACATTTTGTAGCTTTGGAATAAAAAGATATTTATATGGCAGCGTTTTAATAAATTTACTAGAAGTATTTAGAGCCGCATGTAGGGAAATTTAAGCCGTCGAAAATTTTTAGGAACTTGGAGCCGAGAACACAGAAAGCTTAGAGACCCTAGAAAAAAATTGGTTTAGGCTTAGATTCGCTTAGCCCATAGATTAGCTTAGATTCAGTATACATTTTAGCGATTTTTACCTTTGGCTCTAAGTATACAACTTACGGCTCCAAGTTCACGGTGGCCAAAACCCTCCCATTTGAATGGAATATGTCCAGTATTAAAAAAGTTCACGGCATTATGACACTATAGAATCTTTTTTAGCCAATAAGCGCTTGGCAAAAAATTAATCTCCAATGAACCTGAAGATCCCCAAATTTTAGCTCCTTCCACTTTCATTTCCGCAAAAGCAAAACATATAGCCGCAAATCACGAATAGTACCCAACATTTGAGGCCCTAAAATATAACGTAGTTCGCAATTAAAGCTTCAAGCTCCCTACTATTGGTTCTAAGTTCCAGTTGAAAGTTTCTTAGGCTACATCGACCCTAAATCATTTTATTGTCGATATATGGAGTACCGGTTTGATAGATTTAAAACAATCCTAAAATGCACTTTGAACCTAAAATTTTCAACAAAAATTTTGACCGTCAGATATTTCAATACTGGTGCACTTTCTTTTGTTTAAACTTCCCAGATAAATGTAGTGATGAATTTCTTTCCCGATGATGTATTTTATCAAACGAAAATTTCACCTTTTTACACAGTTGTTATATCGTTTGCGTAATGAAGTCTACATTTTTTGCGTTTTTTTGGAAAATTACACTAAATTAGATCTAAATTTACAGTTTTGGAATAAAATACATATTATATGGTAGTGTTCTCATAAATTTAGTACGGGGTCCTTAGAGCCGGAAATAGGGAACTTGGAGCCGCAAACCCTGGGACTTTGGAGCAACTGAGAAAAAATTTGGTTTCAGCTTAGATTTAAGTTTCGCCTATATGTTAAGAGAAAAGAGAATATTTTTCCCGAAAAAAATATCGATATGGAAGAAAAAAAATTAACTTTATACCACACCTTTAACCAATGTTCTACGCGTTTTGAGGCTGGTTCATACTTATGACAAAACGTCTTTTGGACAAAGTCCAAAGGACAAAAGTCCTTTGGACTTACTTTTGGATTTTGTCCTTTGGATTTGTCCAAACGACAAATTTTAAGTAGCATTAATATTTCGTTCAAAGGAAAAATTCAAAGGACGTTTTGGCTTGTCCAAAGGACGTTTTGGCTTTTCTAAAATTGTCCTTTGGACTCTGTCCAAAGGACATTTTGTCATAAGTATGAACCAGCCTTAAAACGCGTGGAGTATTGGTATAAAGTTAATTTTTTCTTCATATAAATCTTTTTTTTTCGGAAAAGTTTATGCTATTTTTCTTTAACCTATAGGCGAAACGATGTTAACTGAAACCAAATTTTTTCTCAGTTGCTCAAGTCCAGGGTTTGCGGCTCCAAGTTCCCTTTGCTTCAGGGACCCCATCTAAATTTATGAGAAAAATTCATATAATATCTATTTTCCAAAACTGTAAATTTAGATCTAATTTAGTGTAATTTTCAAAAATGTAGACTTCATTCACAAACAATATAAAGCGACTGTGTAAAAAGGTGAAATTTTCGTTTAGTGATGAAATCTGAGTCGGAAAATTCATCACTCCTTATATCAAAAGAAAAGTGCACATATTGAAATATATAACAGTCAAAATTTTTGTTGAAAATTTTAGGTTCAAAGTGCATTTTAGGATTGTTTGAACCGCTTCATATATAGATAAAATGATTTAGGGTCGATGTAGCCTAAGAGAAACTTTCAACTGGAACTTAGAACCAATAGTAGGGAGCTTGACATCCGAACTCGCTATATTTTAGGGCCTCAAATGTTGGGGTATTCGTAATTTGCGGCTATATGTTTTGCTTTTGCGGAAATGAAAGTGGGAAGGAGCTAAAATTTGGGGAATTCTTCAGTTTCATTGGAGATCAAATTTTTTGCCAACGCTTATTGGCTAAAAAATTCTATAGTTCATAATGCCGTGAACTTTTTTGATACTGGACATATTCATTCAAATGGGAAAGTTTTGACCACCGTGAACTTGGAGCCCGTTGTATACTTAGAGCCAAAGGTAAAAATCGCTAAAATGTATCTGAATCTAAGCTAATCTATGGGCTAAGCGAATCTAAGCCTAAACCAATTTTTTTCTAGGGTCTCTAAGCTTTCTGTGTTCTGGCTCCAAGTTCCTAAACTCGTAACTTAACCCTACATACTCTAAATACTTTTCTCCATAAATTTATTAAAAGTTAAGTTGCCATATAAATATCTTTTTATTGCAAAGCTACAAAATGTAAATCTAACTTAGTGTTAATTTTCAGATGGCATTACTTCGGCCGTAGATGTTTTTTTATACCAAATATAGAAAGTAATGCAATGAGTCATATTGGGTCAATAATAGTTAAAACATTAGGTCTTTGATTTTGTGTCACCAAAATCTATTGTTGCCGTAAATTGCATAATAAATCATCATTGACTTATGCTAATTTTAATAGGATTGTTTTAGTTTTTTTCAAAAAAAACTGATTTAAGAAGCTTGAGCTTAGCATTTACCACTATAACCATGCCCTTGCCGAAACTTATGCTGTTGGTATTGTTTTATTATTGCTTGTTGGTGTTTAAATTCCTGAGTAAATTTGGTTTATCCTATCATTTTTTGGGAAAAAAACTGACCCAATATTTTATATATGCCGCAAAAGTCTATATTTTATATATGCAAAAGTCTATATTTTATATATATATATATTATTTATATATATTTTATATATGCCCCCGGTAAACGGGGGCGGGGCGTTTTCGATTAAAGATATTTAAATTTATTTTTACTAAATTCAATTTTATTACAATGTTCAAAAAAGAGCCTATTGCGAAAAATTCTAAATGTAATATAATGGTGTCTGGTAATAAAGAAGAAGGAACCAGAGGGGGGAGGCGAAAAAAGAGGAAAAAGGAGACACACAAAAGAAAATAAAAGTTTAGGGTATCTGACTTAATTTCGGCCAGACCTTAATTTCGGCCACCAATATAGGGTGTTAAAAAATTGGCTTGTTTTAAGAACACAAAAGAACTAGCACAAAAGTAACTGGATTAATGTTGAATAAAGTGTTTTTGCAAAAGTTTTTTATTTTGTTATTCTGAATTATCAACGTTTTCATACAAAAAGTGAATTTTTTGTGATTTTCTTAATTTTTGCTTTGTGTTTAAACTGCATCAAATTTAGAACGAAGCTTAAAATATCTTCTATTTAAGGCTCAAAGTTGTTAATTTTCATGTTTTGATATTTTTTTCAAAATCACTTTGCAACACGTTTAATTAACTGCGCATTTTAAGATTCCGTTAATTTCGGCCACCTTAAAATTTAGGTGAAAGAACCTGCCGTTTTTTTATCTTTTTATATATAAATATTACCGTATTTATAAAGCATTTTTTTGCTCGTTTGACTTTTTTTGATGTTTTTTACGCCAACAATTAAAATTCAACAAAAAATACAAGTTATTAAAACATGTTTTTTTAAGGTTTTGCATAATTATTTAAAGTCTTGCTATTAACTATTAAAGTTCGCAAACGGGAAAAATTAAGTTATTTGTACCAAGAACAATACCTAAGGATAAATTTTCATCCTTTAAAAATTTTTATTGTTCAGTTTTGCAATAGTTACAGCCAGTTCTTTCTAGGTGGCCGAAGTTAATGGTTCACGCCTTAATTTCGGCCACTATAAAAAAAGAAATTTAAATCTCCACTTATCTTTGAGTATAACAGAAATTTTAAAATTTTGCATTGGAATAACAAAA
>JASAMX010012645.1:0-12585 GCA_030248175.1 Microlaimidae sp. YZB2_3
AAAAACTATTATATTGTAAGTTTATATTTCGTTCAGTTACGTATTGCTTGAAGAAAAGAATAGAACTAGAAAATTCTTTGAGCACCGGAGCCTTGAAACTAGAAACTGTTGAAGAGCAAAGATTGGCGAATCTTCAAACAGCGTTAGGTAGATACCAGAGACATATTAATCAACTAGGACCGTCAATAACACAGGTTTCTTACATATTTTTTCATGGTAATTTTAATATTGATGTCAACCATTTGATAACGTTATGTTGATGCAACTAAGTTGTAAATTTGATTTTGTTGACATAAAATAAAATGCAATAAGAATACAACAGAATTGATTTATTCATAATTCTGTTATCTGATCATAAAAATAATATAATATAATTTGAATTTAAAATTGCTATTTTAATTTAGACTTGTAATCGCCATATGGAAAAACTTAACGTGGCGTTAACGACGAAAATTCAAACGGATTTACGAACTATGGTTGCTCAATGCCAACCCAAAAAACTTGCCTTTCGTTCCTTAATCCTTTGCGACTTTTACGTAAGATTTGTAATCTAATAAAAAGGAAAAATATATAACATAAAAACAAAGAAAAAATATATGACTTATTATATTGCTCGGGCACATTTATTGCTCTAAGTAGGACGCGCCCAAATCAAGATGCGCCCCAGTTAGGTTTCTCAATGCCCTCTGAAAAAAGATTAATTTTCAAAAAAAAATTGTTTTGTTATATTTTTCGTTTAAAATTGTGACTGTATAAATTTGAACAGAAAGATTTCGTGAATTTTGTGAATATAATAAAAACTAAGAGGTGTTTATTTGTTAATTTTTATAAAAATATTAATTTATGATGTAATTTTAAGTAAAGTGACTTTTTTCTAAAGGCCCTAATTAGGGATATTACACGCCTTAATTAGGACCATTGAAAGCCCTATCTAGAGCCAGGGCGCGCCCTAGTGAGGGCAGTAAATTTGTACGAGCATTATATAAAATCATATATTTTTCTTTTATTATTATGTAAATATTTTTGATAAAAGAAAAATGAGCCAACATTATTTTTTGTACCGGTTTAACTCCAATTTTTATAATTGCTTTCATATCTCAATTTTATGGTATTATGTTACTAGTTAAAGTATTAATATTAGCTTCACTAATAGCTTTTTCCACTTTCTTCATCAATGTTTCAGCAAAGGGTTCCAAAATGTCGTCTTTTACAGTAATATTATGCAAATTTTGACATTCATCACGAGATTCTATGGGACAGTCCTTTTTAAAATGCATTTTTATTGCCAGTCGAGGATCTACATACACAGTTTTCTGCAAGTTCTTGCGCTGCTTGTGCAAGGGAAAGTGATTGAATACAGTCGAAATGTTTGGAATGTACATAAAACTTTTTCCATAAGCACCTCTTTCGCTAATTTTCCGAGATCTAAAATCAAAATTATGTATTTTATAAATTCGCAAAAAACTTCTATTATTTTTTCAAACAACTAAAAAACAAAAGCTGGGGTTGTATAGTGCTTGAAAATGGCTGTGTAAGTTTTTAACATGTTTTGCATAACCGATTTACGAATGGTTGTAATTATGACACCATTAACAATTGTGTTCATTAGGGCGATTATTAATACTTTTTCTGTGTTACATGCCGCAAAATAAGATATTGATTTATCAACTTAATATTAATGAATAAGATTTTTAAAATGCGATATTGCCTTTTAAATACCTGATATTATGACGAGTCATATGCATGTATGCAGGAATTTTTGGATTATAATCTTTGGTTTCTTCATCAAAGAAAAATGCATTTCGAATCGAAAAAGCTGTCCAATCATCTTTGTCGATTGTAGGAATGCTAAAATTTTGATATCAAAGGCATGTGTAATTGTTTTTAATATTGCGGAATAGGATATCTCACAAATATATTTTTTTAAGTTTTTTTACAAAAAATAATATCTGAAAAACAAATCTTCTAGACTATGGCAAGATGAGTAGCAATTAACGGAAAATCAATTTAACCCTAAATTAAATTTGTATTCCTGACTGTACATTTGTCATTTAAAAAGTCTCAAAACATTTAAACCTGTGTGACGTGGAATTTTCCTTCCTGAAATGATAATTTACAATCACTGGTGAACATAAGAGACTTTGTAAGGTAAACAGTAAACGCCCGTATGGTGCAGTGGTAGCGTGCCGGGCTCAAAAAAAAACCGGCCTGAAATTTGGGAAAATGAGACCCGGTTTTGTATCCCGGTATGGGTAATTTTCTTCTGCCTCAAAATAAGAGTCGTCTTATCTCTCTTTCACTTATGAATCCTCACACTTGTATTAAGAAAATTAGTTCATTCATCACTTTTTATTTATTGCTGGCACTATTATACATATAATAATTTACTTTCGCAGATGTCTTATCAGTTGGTCCCAATTAGTCAAAGGCGATCTGGGTATAACGGCTTCATCGGTGTCAACAATAAGAACGTAGTCGTGAGTGTTGATGTGACGGTACAAACAGTCGTTGTATGGAACAATTTCATTTCTCCGTTTCTGCTGTCTGTTTCTCCATATAAACTTGCTTCTTACGTAAGGAATATTAGGCCCGTTCCCAGGCAGTTCTAACGCAACCTAAGCATACAACATGTTTTATTTTAAAGATTAAGCATTCAAGATGTGTTAGTTTTACACGTTTTTTTATTGTTAAAAGTTTACAATCAGTTGAAATTTTAATTACTCAAAAATAAATTTCACGCGTTTGTATACCTGAAAAAATTTTGGTGTTGGAATTTATAAAAAAAATTTATAATGTCAAACTACAACAAACTTGAATAAGACGACCGCTTTGAGCATAATAATCAATAACTTTGGCTGTTTTGGGGTGCACAGAGTAGGTATAAAGCACAATTTTGTCTGCTCCCATCATAAATTGCAGTTCTATCCATTCGATAAGCCTTAGCGAGTTGTCTGTAAGGAAGTCCATTCCTTTTACGCACACAACAATTTTAGCTTTAGCCGTCGAACGTTCTGATTCAGTACGGTCTGAAGGTTCATTTTGAATAGTTAACAAATTGTCCGGCATAGAACAAGATTCCACTAAATACAGTAATTAGGTTAAAAATATATTTCAAGACAGTTTCATATTTAACGGACAAAAATAAGTTACGAATTCTTCAAACAGTAAGTATAGTTCTATTACAAAAATAATATTAAATTTCACAAATTCAGCTAGTAATGAAAGTATTGTTACTTTTTATAGTACAGTATTGTGTTTAAATAGTTTCTATTTTGAAATCTCAAATATTTTTATAGGAACGTGTCACACTATCTTGAAACATGCTTTTTTTATAAATTTTTTTATTAAACACAAATGCCGTTAGGGGCCGATCCACTAAAAGCATGTTAATTATCAGCTAAATTATTTGGTTGTTAAAAATATTTGTTTTCACTTAAATTTGATTTTTTTTCGAAAAATCTCATGGATTTTTTTTAACAATACGATGAATGTTTAATTTTGCAAGTTAATGAATGAATATTTATATTAAAGCCTTTTTATTCAGATTAAATCGTTTTTAATTATTTTTTCTAATTTCATGTTGAAAAATTATTGATTTATTTATTGACCCCAACAAATCGAAGAATATTGTTAAAAAAATATTAGAAAAAATTGATGAGTGCCTTTTTACGAGCTACCGGCTAACATTTTTATCTACTGACTAATTTAACCGGTAGTTAACATGCCATCCGGTGGACCGGTCCCAGTAAGCCTCAAATTCAAAAACGTTTTTTTGCACAAGTTACTCCAAAAGTTTAGCATTTCATTTTTAATTATTTGAAATGACTCAAATAAAAAAAATCATGTATTTTCTACAATCGTTGGCCCAAAACTGTACCAACGTTGTTGGGAATAAACTCTGTTTAGTCATAAACATTTCTCATGTCAGTAAAATAAAAACTCAAAGTACAAGCTTAGACAATAAACTGCATTATCCACTTACCAGTGAGAGAAACGTGGTTTGGTGGTTGGTTTGAGCCGAAATAACCCTTTGGAACCGGACAACTAACAATCCAGACGGTGTAAAAGCGGTTCCTCGGATCCCAGGCTCGTTGCCAAATTTCCCTGTACATGGCTGTCACGACGGTTGGCGCGGACCAGTCATTGTACCACAGTTGGCAGAATACCGGCCCTCGCATGACGCGCTGGACCATCGCAAGCGCGTGAACTGTGCCGTTCGCCTGGGGAAAAATTCTGTTGGAACGGGAGTCATAATAAGCACCGTAAAAATAGGCTTCCGAGGAATTGGGATTCTCGCTGAATTTTTGCCACTGACCGTGTTTGACGTAGTCGATGGGTTTTTGGATATTTTTCCAGCAAAAAGACTTCTCAATGGGTCTGGACGGAGGATCTAAGTTTTCTATTTTGGCCTTTCCCAGTTTTAAATCGCGCATATAGTCGAAAATCTCCATACCGGCCTGGATATCATCTTTTTAGGGTTTCGTATAAACTACCCGACAATTGAGCTTCTAATAAAGTGAAATACAATTTTAAAAGCAAAACAGTCTTAAAGTCTTAAAAATAATTGTGTTAATCCTAAGTTGTTTTTTTTTCAAACGTGTTATCTAGAAATTAAAGCATCCAAACATAATTATTTTCTTGTAAAAAGCAGAATACAGAATATGCGAGTAGTTTATACGCCTACCTTGATAATACTTTGAGTCGGCCATTTGTGGTAGAATTTGCTTGTGAACGTCGGCATTTTCGGTAGAGCTGCTTGCAAGTGCGATATTGTATTTATAAAGAATATAAATAATCACAGCAAGAGATGCGTTTAGAATGTACAGTCCCAAAGTGGACCTCCATAAACTGAAAACCACTGCACGACTTATGTACATAAAGTGTCCTAAATTATAGAATTTTACAAATAAATATATTTGATTTTGTTGTTCATTAAAATATTACTTTTTTTAAAAAAAGTTTTTGAAAAATCATCAAGAAGTTTGGTTGGAATCATGACCGATTAAACTTACTTAATATTTTTAGTCATCTCATTGCTATGATCTGATTAAACTTCTAAAGAAAAACAAAACGGTTTATTTTTATATTGTTATGATAATAAAAACTTATTTTACCAATTATTCACAAAATCACTAGATTTAGAACCAAAACAATAATTTTTAACGGATAAGATTGACTAAATTTTGTAAATTTTGTAAAATGGCGGGATTTAAAAAAAATCGTTCCAATTCGTTTTTTAAACGTCAAAATCGCATAATTTTGATTGGCCCTTTTTTGGTCCCAATACAATTTTACAAGGTCAGCCACATACAATTTAACCATAGAAAATTTTGTCGCAGAAATTTATAACCATTTCCATTCCATATTAATTTATTACGAAAAATCTACAAATTTATTATTAATTAATACAAAATTAGTTGTGTAACAAAATTTTATTTAAAGCTCCAACGTTGCAAATCCAGACACAAAAAATGAAAACTTTTTATTTCTTTCAACCACTTCATTCTCAAGCCTCACTGTTGATTTAAAATATAAATGAAAGATCGAGTGGAGAGTATTGCAGTGCGTTATTATTGCTAGTGCAGAGTTGCAAGGTCAGCTGAGAGGAGAGAGAGAGAAAGGGAAAAATGTTTTAGGGAGTTTTCGCGGAAAAACGGAATGAAAATCGCGCTGCGAAGTGAAGAATGAAAACACCATACGGGAGGGTAGAAAAAGTACATACCCACTTTTATGTTATATGACAAAGGGAAGGTTAAACCCGTTAAAATCCTATCATATTATGTATGGATATTTGTATCAAAGCGTGTTTACTACTTTTTACAAATTTTTTTTTCAACTTAAAAAAAATTTAAAAACTAGAATCATTAAGAGAGAGATAAGTTAAAATAAATTTTAAATAAAATAATTAAAGAAAATCAGGGGCCTATTTCATAAAGATGTTCGTAATTGTAAATTAATAAACCCATTTAATTTCTTCTTATTCTATTAATTAAAAAATACGTACATAACAGTGGAATTTACGAAATTTATATATTTGTATTTTTTTAAAATTCTGAACGTAATTTTATTAATATACTTTTTATTTAAAAATACAAAAAACTATGCGTTTATAAATTTACAGCTGTAAATTAAACACAAGCAATTTTTATGAAATAGGCCCCAGGGTTCTTTTCGCCATTCACGGATTTTGGTGGGTGTGAAGTGAAATAATCATGTAAAAAACAGAGCTAATACATGTATACAACGAAACTTTAAAATAACGGAAAAATGAAAAAAAATCTATAATTTATTAAAAAAATACTTTGAGGAACATTAAAATAAATTTGAATCCAAACCTAATTTTTAGGTTTGGTAAACTCCGACTAACATCTGATATGAAAGCTAAAAAAGTGTTTTTTTTACTTAAAAAAATTTAATAAAAAATTAGCACCATTCTGATAGCGTGTATTGTAGTTGAAGGAAATGGTGAAATAAAAATAACAAAATGTATAAAAAAATAAAAATAAAATCGACACCATTTCCTTGAACGAAATTGTACAAATCAAATAATAGTTACATAAGCGATTTATACATTAATATGATAATCTGCGAATGTTTTTTTAATGCGATGGAAATTATATGAATGTACTTGTGGAACAGTATTTCTTAAAAAACTAAACCCAAATACAAGTTTACGTTGTTATAAATCTGAATATTTCAGTAAAATGTGAATCAAGCCTAATTAGTAATTATGATACAAAACACAACCAAAAACTCGCAGTTATATAAAACTTTATGTGAATATCAAAATTTTGATTTAAAAATAAAATTTAGGCTGAAGATTTTAGTCTTTTGATGGACAACGAACGCAGAAAACAAAATTTGCAAAGACTATTCGGTTCTTTCGAAAACGAATTAGCCAAAGAAAAAAAAGGAAGAGAAGGTTGGTGATATTTAAACAGGCATCTACGAGTACTAAAATTTTGGTTCGCTGAAAGAAGTTGTAATACTTAAAATCGAATTGTTGTGGTTTGGTAGAATACAATTTTTGCATTTTTTTTTAAACGAGTCTTGTCACAAATTAAATCATTCGGAATGAACTATACAAACTATTGTACTACTTTAATACTGGACTGAAGAGACCAAAATCTAAAAAATTTTGTAGCCTTAATTCTCTGAAGTCCAGATATCAAGTTTGAATTACACATATGAGGTTTTTTTATTAAAATAATGGTCTGTTTTAGACGATATAAAATTAAAAATTTAATTTTTGACAGTTCCTCATGAACGTTAAAAATCCAATAAAAGACGACTTTTAATAAATAAATAAATTAATTAATAAATATTAATAAATAAATAATAAATATTGCTTAATAAATTTTAGTCTCCAATTACAATTTTTTCATCGGTAAGTTTTTATAAAAATATTAAGATTTAGGGTTGTTGTAGCCAAAGAAACTACACTGGAACTTGGAGTTGAAAGTTTGAAATCAATAGAACTTATTTCCAAGCCCAAACCATTTTTTTTTCATTCGGCTAAAAAAGTGCTTATTTTCACAGTTCCAAAGTTCTCAAAATTTTCTGACGGTTCCAAGTTCCCTGCTTACGGCTTCAAAATCACTCCGTACTAATTTTAAAACAGAGCAGAAGCAAAATTGTATAAATATACATTTCGTAGCCAAACAGCTTCCATAATAACTATAGTTATACGGTAACTTGCGGTTTTTAAGCGGACGTTTGTCATTTTAGCTATAAAAACATTACTTTAACAAAACATAAAATCTAGTTAGATGGTTATATGCATACACGAATTGTTCCCAAAAACATTGGAAAGACTGAGGACTGGTTCACATCGTAATGGCAGTTGGCAGCTGATACAATGTACGTAAGGCGCGCGTGTTTACATTATTACACCGTCATTGTTGCTGCGGTGTCAACGGTGTAAGTTGTGCGTCACCTATCAGCTGCCATTCCGATGTGAACCGGCCTTTACAGTCAGTAGTTGAATTAAGGGTTTTAAAACGGGGTTAGTTACCCAATGAAACTTTTAGCCAACCATGGTACCAAGTAATTGTTTCATTTAGGCTTACAGCACCTTTCCATTGTATATGACAGCACTCCAGCCTTTGCCAATGAGGAATCTCGACAAAATCTAAAAGAAAAACTTAAGGACGTATGAATTTATACTAAAATAGTTTGAAATTAAAACATTAATCTTAATTGAGCTTTGTAACTATTAATTTTTTATGTAACTCTGGTTTTTTCAACAGTGGGCAACAATGAGCTAAAATGTTTTTGCAGCCTGCTAAAACTTGATTAACCAAAAAATACAAAACTTTAAAAAATTAAAGTAAAATATCATATTGTATTGGTATTTGTTCAAGCACAACGGTCATCGATTGCCATTTTGTATTGGTATTTGTTCAAGCACAACGGTCATCGATTGCTTTAACTGGAAAACACCCAAATGGTGTCGTGACTTAATTAGGGCATTTGAAGGTTTTATATACGGCCTTGTTTCTAAAAAAGTGACATTTTTGATTGTGTAAAAGCTCTTTAAATGTTCGCAACATTTATGAAACAGCGCACAGCTTTTGATAAATTTCCAAAACGAAAATAATTTTGAAGACGTTAAGAGTAAATTACCTCAGGCGGGCACCACAGCTATTTTTAATAGCCCGATATTGTTTAAAATTTTTGCTTTTATTTTTTACAAAATCAATAAAAACATTTTGGTTGTGCATCACCAAGATACACACACAACTGCTCAAAAATTGTTTATAATATTTTTTTTTTAATTTTAGAGCAATACTGTCTTGGGATTTATTGAATACCATTTGTTTAAACTTCAATGTGCCCTTCTCTCCGCGGACAGAAGAGCTGTATGTCGAGAGAAAAACAGCCACCCATTAGCCAGATATGAAGAGAGGCATAAAGACAAAGCGGTATTTTTTTACTTCTTCAATGCATTTCAATTTGCAGCCGTCGGGTGTTTTAAGGTTTGGAAAATAAAATTTTTATGAACAGTTTAAATTTACCGATTGTTGGCCTTATAAATCGTTTTCTTTGACGGCGATTGATCAAAAACTTAAATCAAAGTTACTTCTGGGTTAAATTTTTAATATTCATTGTAACAAAATAAATGTATTTATGTATACATGACAAAATAAATTTATTTATTTATTTACCATTTAATACACAATTTATTGATTGATCACTCTCAAAAAGACGCAGTTTTAAAGTTTTTAAACAATCGTAATATCGAAAAATTCCGATCTGATGTGACGATTTTAGATTTTTGACGATATTTTCGTTTTGTTTTCGTCTAAAAAAACATATTACATGTATTTTTAAAATTTTACGGTAAGCATTTTTATATTGTCATGTTGCGTTTTCACCGCGCAATAATATTGACAAAAATCCATGACTAACTCTCAATAATGCTGTTCACAAGCATTTTTTTAAAGATTTATTTTATTTTAAGATTTTTTATGATTTAACGGTTAAAATTTCATCGAAGGTTAAATGAGGAAGAAACTTTTAGAGTTTACGACAAACCGTTCTTCGGATTCCATTGTGCACAGAAGCCGAAAAAGAGGCCCAACGACTAAGAGAAGTAAACGGTGTCCGGGCAGCGGATATGGATAGTAATTTACATATCAGTACAAGCAGAATAAGGGAGCAAGGGGACGGTCAGAGTCCACCTAAAACCTCTCCGGTTGAAAACGTACAGAACAATGACTACAATGATCCTTGTAAGTATATAATAGTGGCAAATATCTTCCAAAAATATTTTTAGTAAAAATATTAAAAAAATAATATCTAAAAACTAAACCTGGCTGACCTTGATGAGGAAAATAAACCTTTATTGAATTAAATATATAACAAAAAACACTTTAAAAAATTTTGACCAACAACATGTTGATATTAAGAACCATATTTGAGTCATTTAAAAAACCATTTTTAACGTCTAAATTAGACTAATTTACGGCTAACGTTTACTAAGTAGTTCCACATACGCAGGCCGTAAACTGAGTTCATTTTATTATTTAAATTAACTTGTTTTGTGTTTCTCTGATGCTTTGTATTTTTGCCTAAGACACAGCGTGTGCTTGTGAATAACATGTAATTTTGATTCTGAAACCTCTCCGTTTATTTAACACGCCATTGTACGTATTATACCAAACAAAGATAAATTTAGACAGTATGAAATTACTTTTACTTTGAAGGAAAAAAGTAAATTACAAAAAACATCAACTTAGTCTTGTTTTAATTAAAAGTTGCAATCAATGGTCATATGTTTATTCTGTTTCTTATTCGCAAAATTCTTTGTAGTGTACGAGTCCTTGGATTTGACGGAGGACTCCCGTACCATTTTCGAGGACACCGAGTCCGAAATCTCCAGCGAATTCTCTGGCGGAGCTCGGCGCTCGGACGTCTCCTGGACTGCGGCCGATAACACCTACTCCCCTTTGGGTTCTGAAAACAATCATCAGGCCGATAAGCACATGGCCGAGTTAAAAGAACTGGTGCGGCGGCGCTCGGGGGCTCAGGGCGGTGAAGAAGGCGACACCTGCACTGCCATGTACGACTTTTCTCCGCAGCGTGAGGACGAACTGGCGCTGAGGGCCGGGGACGAAATCCGGATCCACCGCAAACTCTCTACGAACTGGTGGGAAGGCTGCGTGGTGGGTGTGGGAAAAACAGGACTCTTTCCAACCAACTATATAAGCCTGGACGGCAGCTACTCTTGACCAAACAACTTCGCCCGCTTTTAAAAGTCAGAACAGACAAAAATCAAGATACCGACAAATGAAACGAACCGGTTTAAATAAAAACTTACTATTTGTATCGATAATAAAAGTTTTTGAAAGTGTTAAATTGTTCAGAAAATACCATACCGGTCAACTGCTTTTTTGTCAAAGACTAAAAAAGTGATTTTTGTAGATTTAAAACACTTTATTCTTTTTAATACCTGATTATTTTTGCATCATTATCATGTACAAAGCATATAATTATTTATTCATAAACATTTTTAAGTACATACCTTGTTTGTATTAACCACGTGATTTTGTTTTACGGGATCTACATAAAATAAAGTATAAATGTATTATTCTAATACAACAGAATTCTGGTATTCAAAACACACACTACAAACGCACCCTTCTTAAAAAAAAACACCTATAAAAATCATAACATTACTATGTTAATCTTTTTCATGAGTTTCAAAACGAAAATTAAAAAGACCAAAGAAAAAAAAAATTTAATCTAAGATCACGTTTTGCAAGTGCGAGTCTGAAAATTAATTTTAAAAAAAGTCAGTTATACGAAAGTCAATTGTTGAACAAATTTTTAGGATAGTCAAATTGGGTCAGAACCACTTTGTTTCATGTATCAACTGTTCAATTAAGCGGCAGTACTTGAGTGCACAAAAGTGCCGTAAAATGGCGACAAAACTAAAAATCGAAGCAGTTATATGTATATACTTCGCTGACGGAAATGACAATTTGTCAAAGGAATATACTTTTAGCATAGCGCGGACTTTTGGCTATCGGCTTAAATATTTAGAAAAAATTATTTGTGTCGTCATTGCAACGGTCAACAGTTAAGGAAAACTCCCTCTCCACCGAAAAAATTTATTACAGTGCTGGCGAAGGTAGCCTAGGATTGGAACGCGCTCCGCGCTCCCGGAACGCTTAGAGAACGCGCGTTACGAGAACAGCGTTCAGGGATTTTGGATATCCTGGAACGCGTTCTGGTTTACTCTCGGATTCCCGGAACGCACCCAGAACGCGTTCCAGGAACGATGCAGGTGGTCAAAAGTCAGAACATAAAGCTGGGAATTGATGTCATCGCCAATCACAGGCTGATATTTATACCTTTCCCCAGGCGCGTTGCTGGAACGCGTTCCAGGAAAGATGCAGGTGTTTGATGGGAGAATAATAAAATTATTGAAAAATTGAGAAAACACCTTTTATTACACCCATTCTCACGACCATGAAAGTCAGTGCAGATTTTAATTGAAATATAATCATTTGAAACTGATCAGCAACATTTCACTACAATGCACTTAAATATTAAGTTTTTAAAGAATTTTTTAGTAAAATAAACAAAATACGAGAAATATAAAGAATATGGGAATGAAAGAAGTTCATCGCATTTAAAGATAGAAAATTTATTATTTCTTTTTGTAAAAATTTTCCATAATCAAAAATACAATATTTTTTAAAGACATGAATATAAAACATACAAAACAATGTTAAAATAGAACAATTCATTATTATAAATGCATGTTGTTTTTTTGATTTTATTTGTTAATTTTATTGTTATTTTTGAAACAGTCAATTATAATTAAATTTAAGCGCAAACAAATCAAAATCAGAATGCTTTAATAAATAGCATTTTCACTATAAAATTTATTTCCAAAACTATTTATTCTTTTTTATACAAGTTAATAAGAAATGTTAAAAACTAAATATATTTAAATAAGTTTGTTATATCTTAATTTTGAGCTTAATTAATTGTAAAAAAATAACATATACCATAAATATACCAATAAATTTTTACGTATACCGCATATAGTTAGAATTTAAACCTCCAACATAT
>JASAMX010012646.1:0-18065 GCA_030248175.1 Microlaimidae sp. YZB2_3
AGTTTTTGATTTTTTAATTATGGTTGAATTATATCTGGCTGACGCTGAAAATTAGAATGCAGACATAAGGGGACCATTTAAAATTGTGCGGTAATGACGTTTGTTTTTTTTTAAACAAATAAGAACGCAGAATTTTTTTTTTAATTCCACATTTTTACAAAATATACTGGAATTAACTATCTATAGCCCTTTAAAAATTTGCATTTGATTATTAAATTAAGTAAATTGATAAATAATTATTAAATTACGGGTTTTGATCTTTATTATTAAACCGATTTCGTTAAAAATTTTGAATGGTCTCGTTATTAAATAGTCGATTCAATACTGCAATTTTCGCGGTCAGCTAGATTTTATTTGTCTATAGTTACTAAATTATTTAATACGTTAATTTGAAAAGTGTGTTCCTTTTCCTTCTAACTCAAAAGCGAAAAAAAGCAACAGCTATACCACAGTGCAATGGCAAAACGTTTTACCAATTTACGTTTTATAAATTCGGAGCCACATTCATAAAACGAGATTAGCCAAGGATTAAAAAAAACACAGTTAATTCGACTATTTATTGGCCATCAGAACACCATAAGCTCCGTCTTCGTCATTTTTAACAGCTGTTATTGGTCAAAATTTTCTATGTAGCCAATAAGCAGTGGAATTAGTTTTTTTCTTAATCTGAAGTTAATCGAGCTTAATGAATGTGGCTCCTGCAGATTAAGTTTAGATTAGGAAAAACTATGCTGTGATACAATATTGTAATTATTAATATTATTATGAAAGTATTTGATTCTTCTGTCAGCGTTAAAATACATCGTTTGTAGTAGTTATTGCTTATTCTCTATCAAACAAAATAAACAAACTTAAAGTTTATTTATTTTATTAAAATTGCAGTAAAAAGTTATATTTTTAATCCTTCCACTAATTCAATTTAATTAACTATGCTAATCTAAAACCAATTTGCAATACGTAGCGTGTTAAAGTTGATTGCAGTATATTCATTACGCAATAATTTGCTCTGTTACCATGATAGAAAATATTCTTTTTAATGTTTTTAATCTAAAAAAAATACTTATATGTTTTAAAAACTGGTATTTAAAATTTTTAATTCTAAAAAATCGGCGCTTTCTAAATTATTATTTAGTTAAAAAAGGTGAAATAATAATTACTTTTGAGACACTTCTACTTTTGACTGCAAGTCTATGATAATTGCTTCAAAGTTTTTCTGGATTTGAAATTTTTCACCTTCCAGCTCTCCAATCCTATAATTTAATACTAATTATGCATATATAACGAAAACTTCGGTATTTATTCGAAGTAACAAAGTTACGTAAAGTATGATGTTGTGCTTAAAAAATTTTCTGTGCCATTAAAAACAAAAGAGTATAGTAAAGTGAAACAAACCAGAATAATACCTTTTAAGATAAACGCTCTCTTGTGTTAATCTTAGCTGGCTAAAATTTTAATAAAAACACAATTGGTTGAATGATAATAAAAAAATAAAATAAAATATGAACACTTTGTTTAATCTGAAACAGTGTCAAAAACTCTGAAAAACTAGCGAACACTTTATACAACATTAGATTATTTAAGTAGTTTGGAATTTAAAGAAAAATACTTTTATATCTTATGTTATAACTGAAACTTTTTCAATAAAAGTGAAAAAAGTAAGGAGTAAAATTTTACTACAAGAATTACGAAAGAAAAGAAAATGAAAGGCGTCAAGTAGTACGAAAATGCAAGCTTCAATTTTAAAATATTTTTTTATAAAATTAAAAAAATGCGTGCAAATTAAAAAAAAAATTTTTTTAAAGTTCAGATTTTTTGATAATAACCTGTTATTTATTCCAGCACATTTTGCGAATCTAAAACACAATACTTTCAAAACTTTTTATAAAAACACGCTATAGAGAAATTTTTTATCTAAAATATCCAAAGCAAGTCCCTATCAAAGCAAGTCCAAAGCATTAAAAAACCGTATCACAATATTATTATTTGTTATGACAGTTGGACAGTTTCGGGATTAGTGGATTTATACCCAGAAAAGATTATAGTCTATTAGGTCCTTACCGTGTGGCCATTGCGGCCTAGCCCACAACCGGAGGAGTAAGTTTATCTTTACATACACTATTGTGCAACCAAAAAGATAAGCCTTCCTCCCACGGTAAGACAAACCGACCAAAAGTAGGCCTAGGGAATAGATGTGAGATAGGTAAAATAAATTACGCTGTTACATTTGGTAAACTATATACTAATTTTGTTTTTCTATTATAGGAGAAATACCAGGACCAGATGGCGGAGGAGTAAGTTTATCTTTACATACACTATTGTAAAATAAATTACGCTGTTACATTTGGTAAACTATATACTAATTTTGTTTTTCTATTATAGGAGAAATACCAGGACCAGATGGCAATACTATCACCAGACAAAGAAATCAAAAAAAAAACAACAAAAACAACAAAAAGGGACAAACCAAAACTTCCAGCAAGAACCACCATCAACATCAAAATGTTACCTACTTTCAGCCATCATCATGATCAACTCCCGACTCTTCTTACTTTTGCTTATAGTCCTTTTATTATACCTTTTTTATTTTTATTATTTTTATTGTTCTCTCTGTATTATTAAACATAACCTCACATGTAATCCCTAAAATCCTCTGATAGGGGTGGGGCTTTGACTAACATTCTACATCAACAACAGTGCTGATATAGGGTGGTAGGCGGTAATATGGAATATCCATGGCCGGCCCGCTTCAGCTTTAAAAAAAAAAAAGATATAACATTCTTTTTTCATTTTAGTTTATGCAAATTATTATGCTGAATGTGTCATTATAATACCATAATATTAAACCAGCGGACAAGTTTTCCCGTCGTGCTATTTAAAAATATGCACGACTAGAAATTTCAAGGGACATTTGGCTACATTTGTATTTATTATTTGGTTTTAAAAAAACTAGGCCTGTCACGTGACATCCGATTATAGTATAAGAAAAAATTCGCATAAAATCTTAATATTTTGGAGGGTTCTCTTCAGTATTTAAGATTAAATGCATAGTAAGTAAGACCCGCCTATTTGAGTGAAATAAACGAAGCAACTTTACTACGGTTTTGGTGTTTTTGGGATTTTTTCTGTGTATGTTAACTTGTTAGTTAAACCAAACACTGAGATAGCTTATACATTAACGTTACCTTTTAGTTTTTATTTTTATTTTTTATTTATTTAATGAGCGGATAACAGAATTAATATTATACTAAGCATAGTCTATGCATAGTTTAATTCTACTGTTTTCATCATTTCATTATTTCTTTTCTTTTTTCCTCTTTTTCTAATTTTTTTCTTTTTTTTTCATCAACAACATCAATTTTGCGACTTAATTGTCGCCATTATAAAATACAATTCTAACAAGATATTAACGAACATAGCTATCTGATATGACTTTAAAGGCTCAAAAAGAGCTCTTATTTAAGTCAGTTTTAAAACTTTTCTTGAATGCATTCAGAGAATCGACAGTTACTTGAGATGGGAGTAGGTTGTTCCAAGGTGTAACCACCCTATTAGCAAAAAAAATTTCCTTGCATTAATTCGGCTTTTTTCAATGGTCAATTTAAAGGAATGACCACGGGTGGGCTGCAGGTTAAACTTAAAAAATCATTGGCTTGCAAATTGTTTAAGCAATGTATAATTTTAAAGCACTCATATAAATCAATTTTGTATCTTCGGTCCTTTAATCTTTCTAAACCTAGGTAATCCAGTCTTTGTTCATAACCAACAGGTAAAAACTTGCATTTATAAAGCAACCGTCTAGTGAAATTTTGTTGCACTTTTTCCAAAATGTTTATACTTTTTGTAAATAGGGTTCCAAACTGCACTAGCATACTCCAGAATTGGTCTAACATAGGACTTATATGCTCTGAGAAGATTATTTCTAGAGTTTGAATTGAATGTTCTAAAAATTAGTGATATCACTCTTGAAGTTTTTTTTGCTGTGATTTCACAGTGTTTAGAGAATTTCATATCATGGGATATATAAACACCTAGGTCACGCACCAATTCTGTAGTTGCAAGTACGTCATTACCAAGCTTATATTTACAAATTAACTCTTTGCTATAATTTCAAATATGAAAAACTTCACATTTATGATTTGATAATTGCAATTGCCAGTCTTGTGACCAGCTGTATATTCTATCTAAATCTTTTTGATGTCCTAAGGTTTGAATGTGGTAATCTTTAGATGAAGGTTTTGCAAACAACTTTATATCATCTGTGTCTAATTTGTGAGCACTTTACACAATCAACAATATCCTTAATATATATTAAAAATAAAAAATGGACCCAAAACAGAACCCTGAGGAACTGAAGTTTTTACAGGAAATGATTTAGATACTGAGTCATGAATTACAACTTTAATTTCCCGCCCAACTTAAAATTCTTTTATCCATTTTAAAAATTTACCAGAAACACCATATTTTTCTAGCTTATATAACAATTTTTGATGTGACACGGTGTCAAAGGCCCTGGCAAAAACCAAGTAAATGAAATCAATTAGAAGTTTATCTTTTAGTGCATGCGTCCACTCATTAAAAGTTTCCAACAGCTGCGTTATCGTAGAACTTTTTGCCTTAAAACCATGTTGAAACCTTGGATATGGAAAAAGACAAGAAGTTCTTCTTTGACAAGCTGTTCCATTAGTTTACAAGAAAAAGATATAAGTGAAATTGGACGATAAGTTTCTTTTACGCTTTTGGTGCCTTTTTTAAACAGTAAGTTTAATAAAGCTATTTTCCAATCAAGTGGTAATTCTCCAAAATCAAAAGACATCTGAAAGATTATTGCCAGAGGTTCAGCAATAACTTTAGCCAAGCGTTTTAAAAAGTAATCTGGAAAACAGTCAGGTGTTCGAGACAATTTGTTTGGGAGCTTTTTTCGGGCTTTAAATACCTTTTTTTGATAAATACCATGTTTTCTAACTTCCCAATATTTGGTGGATTAAAATTTGGCAAGGTATTATCATCATCAGTAAAAACAGAAACAAAATATTTTCCGAAAAGTTCAACTTTTTCAAAATCTTCAGCAACAAATGTCCCATCATCTCTTTTAATTGGTGGGATAGTTTGTTTTGTTTTATAAAAATTGTTTAAACCCCCTGAATTTAAAATATTTGTTTCTTTATTAGTGATAAAATCTCTAACTTTATTTTTGTATACTTTGCAAATTTTTTTGTACTCTAATCTTGATTTTTCATCAATATTACGCTTATGCCAAAGTTTTTTCTTTTGATTTTGTAGTTTTCTTATATGTATTGGATATTCTACAATTTTTTTGTTGTTTGTAGATAAATTTTTTCCAGGGACATGTCTATTGATTCCTAACAACAAAATATCCTTGAATCTCTGCCAAGCATTTTCTACAGTGCCACATTCCTCAAATAAAATTTTCCAGTTGATTGTAGATAAATATAAACTTAGCATATCATAATCTGCTTTTAAAAAATCAGGTATGTAGTTTTGAATCTTTTTTTTAGGATTGTCAAGTATTTTATGGTTAATTTCAGATAAAATAGTGTCATGGTCTGATTGTGAAAAACTGGGTGCAACAGTGACATTATTGAAAATTTCTCTATCGTTTGTGAACAAAAGATCCAGATAATTTTTTTTACGAGTTGGTTGATATTTTTTTGCATAAGCCCACCCAATTTTTAACTTTACGAAAAACAGATTTTTTTTATTTTTAGCTGGAAACAACAGGAGCCGGTTCACTGAACGCGTGCTGACACGGTGCTATGTTAGTACGTTCTTTAAAACTATAAATAATGTTTTACTTTGTAGGTTTTTTTTCTCGAGAAATGCTATAGAACTATTTGTACTGTATGGCATAAATGGTTATTTTACTAATTTTATGCATATTTGTTATAAAAACAAGCTAATAGTGCAATAACACCAATAGTTAAGGGTTAGCAAAACTTCTAAGGATTAAAACGTTATTAGATTTTTTTAAAATGAATATTTATAAAACTGTTTAAATATTAAGTTATCCCATTTGAAAAAATTCTCGTAAGATTTCCTCAGAAAAAACACCAAAATTACAACATTATCAAGTGTTTCAAACAACGTGCTAACATAACACCTTGTCAGCATGCGTTTAGTGGAACGACCCCAGGCCTCCTTATCCCATTAATTTTCAAAACCCTTTTTTATATCAAACTCGCTAAATGAAAAAATGAATAAACCTATATGACTCGCCAATTTTTTAAAAGACCTCTAAATATCTCTAAAATTAACGATAT
The DNA here is from genome assembly GCA_030248175.1 of Microlaimidae sp. YZB2_3. NCBI lineage: Eukaryota > Metazoa > Nematoda > Chromadorea > Desmodorida > Microlaimidae > Microlaimidae sp. YZB2_3. The sequence goes on from JASAMX010012646.1 coordinate 6,279, forward strand.
TTTGTTGAACATATCGCTATAAAAAAGGGAAACACAAAAAGGAAGCTACTAGAACTTTCTTGCACCGAGAAATCAAAGAAAGTGCGGATTTTTTGGCTTTTACCCTAATTTTCCCAATACCACTCATTGGATGATAATTAATAAAGTTCAAAATTTATATTGACTGATTTTTTGGTTTGTAGCCCCAAAAAGGTTAAAAAAAGGGTGTTTCTGAGAAATGAAATATTATAATAATACAAAAATGTTACAAAAAAGGAGACGTTATTGAATGTTTTAATCATAATTAAAAAAGCCCCAAATAATAAAACGATAAATAAAAAAAAAACTGAGCCATACCTATTTTGTGCATCCGTAAGTAAAACTTGCAAACTGCTGATTTCTTCATTTTTTTGCTGTTCCCTGTGGTTTCTGTCTTCGACGTCTCTTCTTAGTCGATCTATTTCTCCTTCCAGACTAACCCTAAAAAACAAAAAAATTAACAATCTTAAATTAATTTTTGTCTAAAATCTTAAAATTTTTCCAGGTTGGTCAACTAAAATGTAATACTGCAATTGGTGTCAAAACTACTATATCATTATTTAAAAAGGAAAAACAAAGAAAGTTAAATTTTTGAATGCTCGAAAAACGTATAGAGCAAAAATATTATTTTAAATTATAATGGTACTATAATATTAGAAGTCTAATAAAACAAATAATTTTGCCTTTTACATAATAATATGGAAAAATTCCTTTGTTTGAGCGATGCACTTTATAAACTTGAGTAAATTCTACAACACAGACCTGTGCCCCAATAGTAAAAAAATAAACAATAGCACATTTTTTAGACTTAATTTTAGTTCCTAAGTTATAAAGAAAAATATGAAATTTCGAGTTTTTTTTTGTTTTTGCACATTAAAGTTTGCCATAGAGTCCCGAATTTCATTATATTCATATTAACAATAATTACACCTGTTTTCAATGTAAATACTAGTTTTTGTTTTGTTATTTCTATGGATTTAGGAAATTTTTACGAAATTATCAGGTGAAAATAAGGAACTTTTAGTCGTATAAATGGAAAATTTGGAGCCGTAAGTAGGAACTTTAGAGAACGAGAATATATAGTCCCTAAAATTTTTTAATCTACAACGAATCAATTTTTATTTAAGGCTTTAAGATCCCATTTTAGCTTCAAGTTCCCGAAAATAAAACCTTTAAGTTTGTTATTTATGGCTTTAAAGTTTTTGCACTTTCTTATGTATTTAGATAAATAATTGGATTAAAAAAGTATATTTTAACATTTTATTCAGTGTATTAAATTTATTCCTATTCATTGCTTGAGAACAATATTTCTATGAAGCAACATTTTTAATAACGTGATTGAATAAATTAATTCTTTCTGTGTTGCTAATTATGTAATACTAAAAAATAATATTAGGGTTACGCCTTTTTTCGTTTGACAAACTAATCGTAATTATGAACAAAAGTTATTAAAGTTAGGTTTTTAATTTTATCCGTTGCTAAGTTATTCAATTATTCCTTGTCATGCAACATTTATTTCTTTTTTTATACAAATTTATATCTGAACAACTGCCGACCAGTTATTATAGTTTGACTGGTTACAATTTGGGTACCACAGATATTTTCAGTGTCATGAATTTAAATTTTTTATGTTATACTTCGAGGGGTATAAGTGGTTGTATCGTATTTTTTAACATTAATTTTAATTCAGTTTAATTTTAAATAATGCCGCGAAAATGATGCCGTAAAAAGTCAATTAAAAAATTTATTGTCTAACTTAAAACAAAAGCTTTAAAAAAATTGTGAAGAGATTTTTTGGCAAATAAACATAGCGATTTTATGTTTTGAGTTTCGTGTGATATAACTAGAAATTAGAGTTTTACACAAATTTTTTCAACCCTGTCAATAGCAGTTCTCAGCTAAATATCTGAAAAAAAAAATTCAAACCATGTTTAAAAATTGAATGGCGTATGTAAAAACAGATAATTAATTATCTGTTTTGCCCAGCGCAGGATGACAAGTGAAACTCAGTAAAAACACCTTTTGTTGAAATACAAACACTACGTTGCTGCTGGTCACAGTTTAAAGTAATGTTTTTCACATTTATACATGCAGCTGCCAAAATTATTAATAGAAATCTTTACGAATCCATGGTTTCGGTCAAAAAAACTAAACTATAGCTACATTTGGATGGTCATTTAACAATTCATAAAAAATGTAATAAGTGCACTAACCATTTAATAATGGGCAGTGCACTTATTGCACGTTATATATTAATTAATCCAGTTCGATTTTGGGACACTATCGAGAGCTATTTGCACATATTTGGAGTCGGGTGACATTTTTGATAACATTACCATATAGACTGATAAACAAAAATAAAAAGCTAATTTTTACTGAAGGCAAATCAGGCGTAACTGGTTTATATATTCAGAAAAGAAAAATAGGAGGCAATCTAGTAACCAATCAAACCAAAACTATTTTGGCGCTACCTAAAAGCAGCAATCAAAATTTCGTAAAATTATAGGTTTAATTATATAAGTGGTTGAAATAAATTCTACTACATAAATTCTACGTTGATTCGATTGGTTACTATTTTTATTTCCTAAATAAATAAAGCAGTCACGTCAAGTTTGTCTTTAAGTTAAACAAGCTTTCAAAAAATAAAACAAAAAAACTGGATTTTTAAATTACTCTCTTAAAAAATTCTATTGATAGCCAAATCATAAGTGTTGGAAATTCTTTAAAAGTTATCAAATAAACCCAAAATTTAGCGTAACACGACAGTTTTGTTAAATAAATGATTAATCATTTTAAACTATTGTTTAAAAAACACTGACAATAATTAATGATCTATTGCAAAACTTAGGTGTGATTTTTGTGGGTGACATTTTAATTTATCAAAAATGACTGTAATATTTTATTAAAGATTCTTAAAACTTCTGTAAAAAAACTTCAGCTTTTTTAAAAAAAACTAAGGTAGAGGCTGGGTGAACAAAAAACAACTTGAAAGGCATGGAAAAAATAAAACCGTTATCAAAAGTAGATTTTTTTGATTCGGTACCTTTAAAAATTTTCAAATGTTTATTTATTTCGCATAAAACAGAATACGCGTCGATGTTACTCAGTACTAACTTCGCAATTAAATATTCCATATTAAGTCTAGCGTTGTACAAAGTAACGATTTTCGAATATGTGAAGTAAAAATAAACATAAATTAAAAAAGATTTTAATTTAAGTAAAGTAAGAGTAAAAGCTATGGTCAAAATTTTTTTAAAGCAAAGTAAAAGTAAAAATAAGACCTATTTTTTTAAGTAAAAATAAGAGTAAAAGTATGATTAAAATAATTTTGAAATGAAAAAAAAAACCACCGGTTTTCATATATCCAGAGCTCCATTTCAAAGTTTTTTGCAAATTATATATACAAATTTGCATTTTAATAAGTTTTTTGGTCTAAGTAAATGGTGTTTAGGGTTTTAGCAGCTTGAAAATTTTTTTTGCTGCCAGTGATTTTCAACAATCCCATAAGGAATATACTCGTTAAAATTACTTAAATTTTACTTAAATTAATTCAAGTATTTGCAGGAAAAAATCCAAGTAATAGTAAAAGTAATCGAATTTTTAAAAGTCGAGTAAAAGTGAAAGTAAGTAAAATTTTAAAAGTCAAGTAAAAGTAAAAGCAAGTGAAATTTTAAAAGTCGATTAAAAGTAAAAGTAATCCAAAATTTCTTACTTTTATTAGTTTAAGGTAAAAGTAAAAATAACTTTTTACAACACAAATATTAACATACATCAAGATTATCAAAATATAGGACCTTCAGCATACAAGACGTACGTTCTTCCACTGCATAATAACATCCACGTTCACACTTATAATAAACGCAAAGTATATGTAAAGCATACATAATATTATTCAAGGTTATGACACACCACAGTTATGACGATTTTTACTAAAAGTTTAATATCAACTTAGATATTAATTTTTGTCTGACAAAAGTATAGTGCGATCGGAAGCTCAGATTATGATGTATCTAACGGTAATAGTTTCATCGTTTACCGAATGTTCTATTTCGAGATAGAGTCTGATGAAATTAAAGCTCAAAAAACAGTTTTTGGCCATTTAAAAAATTTGATTCGCTCAGTTTTTTCTGCAATTTTATAAAAAGTTAACGAAAAATAGGGAGCAACTTTTAGATGTGGTTTGGAGTAAAACCTAATTCAAAATTTTAAGAAATTAAAAAAAATCCATGTTTTTAAAAGAAAAATCAAATAAAAAAAATTCTGAAATTGTTTTTTAATCAAATACAATGCAAAGTATTGATTAGACTTGTGTCTAACTATTTCCAAACCTTCATCTGAGCGAATTTATTTTCTTAATTTTCATTAAAATTTTTTGGATTTGACGCTGAGAAACTACATTTCGAAACGTTTGTTTAAAAGTATTTTTTACGAGAGAGATCTCAGATGGGTCAGTAGTCGAGTGGTTAGAGTGTCGCACTCGGCTCCTCGGTCCGGTAGGTTCCAGTCTCTCGCAGGCAATGTTTTTAACGTCGAAATTTTTTTTTTTAATTTTTAAATTTTTAATTAAAAAAGTTTTCTTTATTCAAGATACGCTAAATAAAAAATGAAAAAAATAGAATATTTTTGATAATGAATTTTATTATAATATAAAAATTAATTATTTTTTATAATTATATAATTTTTTATAATTATTAATTCTATTAATATTAAGAAACAACCTGATTTATGTATAATTGGCTAAATTATTTAAAAATATGTGCGACTGCAAGGGGTTTGTAACTTATAAGCAAAAAGTGCGGTTGATCAAATAAAAAAAAGTTTCACCTTCCCGCAAAGCGGGGAAAATTTTTACATTGTGTAATTTTATGCATTTAAGATGAACTCTATTTTTATAACCTGAAATTATATTTTTGACATGTATTTTATTGGAGTCATTTAATGATTGTGGACGATAACAATTTTTTTAAGAAAAATGAATCTCAAAAATTGAATGAGCAGGTCAAATTACGTTAGTAACAATTAATTAGAAAAGATCTGCCGTCAAAATTTAACTGTGGTGTTCTACCATAAGTCTTAATATGAGTAATATGTACCTCTGATCGCTGATTTGAGTTTCTAGCTCCTGATTCACTGTTTTCTGACAGTAGAAATTTTCCAATTCCGTCACTTTGGTGGTTAAGTCCACTTCCAGCTGACTAATTCGCGTTGAAAATTCGTCCCGCGCCTTTTGAAGCTGCTCTCTTTCCTAAATTCAGTATATAAACTATTTTTAATAACGTTAAAAAAAGACGGGAACTTAGAAATATTTATTTTCGTAATAAACGAGTGAATTTCTGTGAAAATTACACCAATGTATAACCAAAATACAACTAATAAACTAAAGTAATTTTTACGACGAAGGTAAACTGATAATAATATTTAAATGTTTTTTTTTTCGCTTTTGAACATTATTTTTATGCAGGGATTTACTATTCAAAAAAATCAGGAGGCCCGAAACAGCACTTAAATAAACATAAAATTTTTATTTTCAATCAATTCTTATAGTAAATCAATTGAATAAAATGCACATTAAAATATGAAAAATGTAATAAAATTTTGAGCCAAAAAATGCAACCCAAATCACACAATATTTTTCAAAAAATAAAAATATAAAAGATGCCAAACAAAAGAATTTTATATTTGTAGCGTTATAAGAGTTTTTCACACAACTTGTAAAAATCAAATCCTAAAAAAACTACTATTTTACCTTGTTTAAGCGATCAATTTCTTCATGTTTAAAGTTGAGCTGGGTTTTTAAACTTTCTGTTTCTTTTTTCAACGTCTGATATTCCACTAAGGTTACCGAGGTCTCCACAGCCGAATTCACTGAGGTCTCCGCGACCGAATTCACTAAAGTCTCTGTTGTTGAAGAATTCACCAAGTTTTCTACATTGGTTTGTCTGGAAAGATTTTCACCCTTTTCGCATATTGAGCAAAGACCTAAAATATCAATGAAATGCAATGAATTTAATTCAATGCAATTTAACCTTTTCTGCGGTTAAATTATGTATATTAGTCCCATTTCTAAAAATTACACGAGGGATATGAAGTAAAATAAAATATAATTTGCACGTGTATAGCGTAAAAAAACTTAATTGGAACGTAGACTTTTTTAAATTCCCTCTTTTCACAAAATATATTCTAATCAACAAAATTTATCCGTTCAAAACTTGACATTTCTGTTTTAATTTGATTGTTCTAATAAATAATTGTTAAATAAGGTTATATAATCTTTCTTATAAAACTGTTTTTGTTAAACTTATAAGTTTTTATGCTGTTGAATGATAGAATCAATACTCCAAGCCATTAAGGTCAACCAGCTTCGATTAACCATTAAAAAATTATGAAATGTAATTTTGGACCAACAGGCATTCTTTACTTTATATGAAATAAGGCAATGGAGAATGTTTCGAAAAGAGTGGTAGGTCCGTTCGTTATAAGTTGTTAAAAGGAATGCGTTGACATTAAATCACCAAACATACTTTAACACCTGCTTTGGATGATTTTTTTAATAAATATAGTTTTACGTTCATAAAACAAAAAATACTATTAATTATATTAATATTATTAATTATACCATTTTCAGCTTGGAATAATTTGCGGACAGAACTAATGGAGCTTTCAAAAGACTTCGTTGCGCTTTCATAGCGATCAAAAGCCCCTAATACACAGTGATTTTGAGCTTGAAGTTGAACTAAAATAATAGACTTATTGTACGGGTTATTTTTTTAGTATTTTAGTATTCAGTCGATGGTACCGTAGACCTAATTTTAAAAATAAATTTTAAAAAATGCGGCTAGGAGCTAGGCTCAACCCATTTTTAGTTTTCATTAATATATTTTCAATAATAAATTACTATAACAATACGAAATATATTAACTTTAATTACAAAATAAATGCTATGTAAAACAACAATGTGCTAAATTATAAGTTTAAGGCCAATTTTGATAATGTTTAAGTCCTTGTATTACAATTCACAAATACTACCCAGGTTTTCTTGCTTTGAAAAAAAAACGATCAGATTTTTTTGAATTTTACAGAATTCCTGAATATTATAAAACGAATTTATGTAGTTTAGTTTGTTCAAACCAAACTTAAAGTTTCTTTAAACCGTTCTTTTGATGCATTTTAGAAAATTATCTGTTTTTAACATTTACCACACAGTGGTTTCTTATTTGTCAACCCACCATATGACAACTGCAACACAACACGAAGATGTTATGACCGTAATGGCAACGGCTTAGGAATTGTATAGACATGCGCTTCGCTTAAAAACAATTTGTCTAGTTAAAAATTGTACTAGAAAACTTAATCAAAATTATTTTTTAAGCATAAATGCGTTATTTGTTTTTCAGTAGAAGATTTGTTTACATCAGTGGCACACATCAGGTAAACAAGGAAAAAATGTTTCTTTCCACAAAACATGCTAACTAAACGCATGTTTCATTCGCAAACAGTTTAAAAAGCTCAATCAATATTTTCAAAATTTTTTACTACAAATAGATAAGCACAGTCAAAAGAAAGGTCGTAAGTTTGAAAAAAAAAGCATTGCTACTAGAACTTACAATAGGAAACAAAATATGTGCTAGAACTTACAATAGGAAACAAAATATGTGCGGTCATTCCAGCCATCAATTGGTGGTTGAAGCTTTCCAGAGTGACCATCAAACCTTAAATTAAAACAAAACAAGTTACAGTACTTTTAATAATTCACTTAAATAAAACTTACTTTATTTTTAATCATAATAAAAGCTCAAAAAGCAGAAAAAAACAGGTGTTTTCATTCTAAATTTCAAATTAAAAACTAAATCAAGCATAATAAAAGTAAAAAAAAACATTTAAAACATTGAACTCATTCCACTACGATGTATATAGTTGAGCTTAATGGGGCATTGCATCTAAACATAAGCTGCCGTTCGATGGGCATTCTCTTGAGCAACGCTTTTCTCTTTTTTTTTCAAATTTAAAAATTTAAATTTAAAATTAAAAAAAAGACACTTAAAAACCGATACCTCACAGCCCGTTTGGTCTCCTGTCCCAAAGGCAGATAGCATAATCCAGCTGCACCAGGAAGCTGAGATTGAAGGGTGCTGAGCAGAAGGGATCCGTCTTTTTCAATTGGGCACTCCACCAGCCCAGCACTCACCAACACCGTGCGTCCTTCGTCTGCAATATAGTTAGACATTTTTCCTGGTACACCACACTATCAGAATGCAGAATACAATTGAATAAAATTCTAAGGTTTTGGTGTGTATAATATCACTGAATATAAATCTAACCGTTATAACTGACCTTATAAAAAACTTTAGATGATATTTGATTTTATGAATATCTACGAGATTATAAGAACTTTTTTACGTTAGCAAACGTTTCTCAGCCGAAAACGTTCACCATGTCGACGAAATTTTTAGGGACACCTGTCTTTTATTATCATAAGCTTACGCAAGCGTCTGGGACTTTTTTTTACCAAGTAATAAATTAGGATTTGAGAAATTTAAAATATAAATTTGTCTGTAAGATCTTATTTATATATTCATTACTCAAAAAAAATATGGCATTACCGTAAAAGATCGATAAACAACACTACATCTTTAAAGAAAAGTCGTTGAGATTTGCTTTTCACAAATAAGTTTAAAATATCTGCATCCAAAATAAGACACTTTTGGACAAAACAAACAAGTTTATTTATTTCGCATAAAGTAGGATACGCAAAGCCAATATTACTTAGCACTAACTGTGCAACCAAATAGTAAATAAAACAATTTTAGCAAGCAATATTATCACTAGGGATGTTCCCCGGAACTCCGAGCTCCGAACTCCGGAGCGAAGCTCCGCTTTTAAGAGCTCCGAAGCAACACCTGGAGTTTCGGAGCTCCGCCTTAATTTTGTGCTAATTTCATAGTGATGCTTTAGATTATTTTGTCAAAATTTTGATGTGATTTAAATTTTTTTCAAAACTTATTTAAATAAATAAAAATACTCTTAAAAATGTAAATGGGGTAACTTCAAAAAAATCTCAAGCTTAAATAAGCTTAAAATCGCTTATTTAAGACGTGGAGCTTCGGAGCGCTTATTTAAGACGTGAAGCTTCGGAACTCCCTCTGCTTTTAATGGCCAGAGCTCCAGAGCTGGGGGTTAGGAATATCACTTATTATCATAATACAGCGTGTGTCAGTCGTGCCACTGTGCCACAACCTCGACAATTATATATAAACAGATTCAGATTAACAATTTTTTCACTAAGTTCCAAACTTGACAGCTCGATTTTCTTAACTACTAGGTACTCCTAGAGTCCAATTTTTTTAACTACTAAGCACTCCTAGAATCAAACCCATTTAAGGCTCCAAATGGAGCTAAGGACTTTTTAAAATTTCTATTTAGGATTAAGTTTCTGACAAAAATACTTAACTGAGACAACTAATAAATGTACGCTAATTGGGCGCGCCCTAGTTAGGGACATTGTACACCGCAAGTAAGGTGATATTACCCTAATCAAGTCGTTCCTCAATAAAGGCCTAAAATTGTTATGTTATAGCAATATGCTTTCTTTTATTTTTTTATGATATAATTTTATGTCAATACACTTTTTTTAATTTGTCTGAACTTACTTTTTGGTACAAATTTAAAATGATGCATCAAGATCAGTTGTAGAGTATTTAAAATGAAGCTATTAAAATTGAATAAATAAAAGAAATTTAAAATAAACTTAACTTAAGACTAACGTAAAAAAAATTTTAAAACAATAGAGTTAATTTTATAATGAAAAACAGTATGACGGAAAAGACAATTTCGACTTTTAAAAGTGTTGTTTTCATTTGTTTTTGCTCAAAATTATTACGTCTGGGCTGAAGAAGAAATACCTAGACCATATGCTTTTGGAAACTTAAAAGCGTGTAAAATAAAAAACCATTGAAATTTTGACTTTAAACTAAAGAAAAATATTTTTAAAATATGGTATTTTATTGAATTAAAACGTAACACTAATTTTATAGTATTTAATAGTTTCATAGTTTAATATATAAATAACCATATGGTGGACATATATTTTTCTTTGTATTTTTTAGATTCTTTTGCGTTATTCTGTAAAATAAATGAAATTCATAATTTATTTTTAAGTTATTTTATTGATTTTGAATTTGTGTATTCAAAACAATCCAGGTAACTGTTTTCACACTATTCATAGTCAAAAAACTAATATGTAACTAATATCTAACATTTATTTGTATATGTTTTAAGGCGCTGTTTTTTCGAAGATGTTATTTGAAATTAGACACTGAAAACCTCAGAACAAATATTTTTACCTATTTTAAAATAAAACAACTTCATTGATTATTAGGTAGTGGCCCATATTAGTGATATTCCTACTTTTCAATTTCATGCTCGGAAGCTCCGGCCACTTAAAACGGAGGGAGCTCCTAGCTTAAATGAGCGATTTTAAGCTTATCTAAGCTTGAAGATTATTTAAAATTATTCTGTTTGCATTTTTAAGATTATTTTTATTATTTTAAATTAGTTTTAAAAAAAAATTAACTTACAAAAAAATTAGACAAAATAATCAATGTCATCACTCTTTTATTGTTCATAAAATTAGCTCAAAAATAGGGCGGAGCTAAGCTCCGGAGCTCCGGGGAACATCACTAGTCTATATATAAGTAAATTACTAATCATTTAATTTATAATTCAACACAATGTTAGTGCCTAATTATAGCCTTTGGGTCAGTTTCTAATAACCTATAATTTTTACTCCATATATTGTTGTCATTTGTTTGACTTGTTATATATTATTACCGTGATCGGTTTGCTAATTTATTCGATATTTTATCATGTTATATTCGTTGGTTGTTAGAAATAAATAAAAAATGTTGCTCAATGTTCCATAGACTAATATGTAGAACCATTAATTCAGAACCGATTTTTTTAAAGACAACACGGTTTTTTTTTAAACAGAAATGTCCCAAGGTTTTTTTTGATAAAAATCAATGGTCATGCATAAAAATTTCCTTATTAATTTTTTTAAAAACATGATATTCTAATTTTCCATTGAATAACGTGTCTAATTCATATTTTTAAGTTAGTTTTCATGCAATAAAATTTTTCAAATAGGAAAATTCAAAAGCTTCTTAAAATGGGTTGCAAGGTATAAAGATTTCCAGTAGTTTTTTTAGTAAATTCAAACATCTTAGGAATACGAACGATACCTTATTTAGCCTCATTTTGTGATTGGGAAAGAGGTCCCCTAGCTTTTTTAACACAATAGTCAAAACCCTCCCATTTAAACGGAAGCTGTCTAGTGTCAAATAACTTCACACAGTTAGGACGTTATAGAATAACTTTTAGCCAATTTGCGCTTAAAAAATGGAGATTTCTCATTAATTGGAGATCATTTTTTTCCCAAGTGCTAATTGGTTAAAACAGCTCCTCCCACAACCATTCACACAGAGCAAAACACATATGGCGTGATCACGCATACTATATAACATTTTGAGGGTCTTAAAATTCTGACGTGTAATAAAAATGTGTGGTCCAGCATAAGATGTCCTTGTGGATTTTTTTTTTAAAAATTAAACCTCTTTGCAATTAAACCCCTTCTAATGATACCTCGTTTAGCTCCAATTCGTTTTATGGTGTTGGGGAAAAATTTTCCTAACTTTTTTAGTGAAAATACGTCGTCCAGCATAAAGATCTTATTGTTAATCTTTTCGAAAATTAATTCCTCTAGTAACATAGCAA